>CM027389.1:1223041-1303767 GCA_015711505.1 Sylvilagus bachmani
ATATGTACAATTTGGGCAAACTCAATCGGACTTGCCCCAAACGACGGAGTTAGAAATGCGCCAGGGGACCCTAATACAACCCCAGCAAGGTGGCATGTACCAAGCCATCTCACTGGTCCAAGCCCTCATTTCTACACTGGTCAGAGCAGCAGCTGAGTTTCGGTTTGGTGAGGAGGAGCATTAGCTTGAGTGACTCCACTGAGTTCACACTGTCAGGGCCCAGCACAAGGGTCAGAAGCAAGGCACCATGGTGCCTCCTGGGATTGCTGTTCAATGAGTCTTTGTTACAGCTGAGAAAACAGTGCATCAGGGAAGTGATTCTCCTAAAGTCACAGCTACAACACGGCAGGGCCTGTGTGGAATCCTCCTGTCTCCCATGGCACATGTGCACTTAACACATCTGACGTGTCTTTAACTCATGGCACTTTGACTCGTGGTGAGTTTAACTCACTTTAACTCACCAGCTCTAACTCTGCTGTGTGATGTTTCTGTTGGTTCTCGCTAGGTGTGGCTGGTGTCCCCGATTGCTTTGCAGACATCAACAGAATACAAATAAAAGCAGAAATTATCCAAACACAGAGGAGAGACAAAATGTAAATACAGCTACAATATGTAAATATAGCTGCAGTTCCTTTATAGTAAATTCATACCAAGGTCTAGACATGAACACAAACTCAACATAGACTCAAAGTCTAAAAGGCAAGCTTTTTGTTTTTAGGATTTCATTCTTGCAAAACCTTTCTTGGTTCAAAATGCTTAAACCTGCTCTTTTAGAAGATTCTGAAATTGCTGTAAGTGCATGCATGAGACAGCAAGAAAGAAGGGAGGACCCCTACTGCTCCAGAAGACAAAACTGCTAGGCAGGGCTGCATGCTCCCTTTGCTCCGCTGTGCAGTGCCGCAGTTCCCTGTCAGCAGCCTTGCTCTTCAAGGGAGGTCCGGGCTGGCAGCTCACTAGAAACAAACAAACAAAATCTCAGCCCTTAGTGAGGATCTGCATTTTAAGAGGACCCCTAGGGCAGCGGATTAGCTGAGGCCTGGTGGAGCCTTCTGGGGATGGCAGGAGACAAAGCCAAGAGTCCCACAGATGCTAAACCAGGTTGAGATTTGAACTCAGACTGGGAACCTCAAGTCCAGAGCCACTGTCAAAGGCAGCCCGAGGAAAAGCCAGCACTGAAACAAGAATGTTCTAGGAACCTTCGGGTCTTGGCCTTGGTGAGGACCGGAAGGTTGGGGGTTGGGGTGGTCTTTGCTGAAGCTTCAGGGAAGGAAAGCCCCAAGTGGCTTTAGAGCCAGAATCCCCATCACTGCTGGGTCTGGAAACTCTACTTAGAAAAGAATTCAGAGAAATGCAGGTACGTTTCTTAGTGCCGGGAGAAGGCTGATGGAGGGGAGCAGCAAAGTTTAAATGCAGGCAGCCATTGGAGGGTGAACCAACGGCAAAGGAAGACCTTTCTCTCTGTCTCTCTCTCTCACTGTCCACTCTGCCTGTCAAAAAAAAAATAGTGGATTAAATTAAAACATCAGTTATAATAACAGTAAAAAAGATATCTAGGTTAGTGATAATTTTGAAGTTCTTGCAACTTTGAGGATATATTTACAAAAAAAACCCATTTGTGTAAATATATTGAAGAAGGCAAAGATTGAGACATCACACCTTCACTATACTTAATATTCAATATTTTAAAATTCAGTTATATATCCCAGTAACATCAATTTAAGTCAAAATGCATTTTTCATGAAAAAGTTGTTAGACTTATAAGAGGCCAAAATTAATGAGGGCAATTATTTTAAAGAAAACTTAGAAGGTGAAGCGATTTGCCCAATCAAATCAAGACATTTTATAAAGCTGCAAACTATTAGCCTGTGTGGTATTCATGCAGGGAAATGCTAATTGACCAGCTGAGCAAAATAAAGGCTCCAGAAATAGACAAATACAGATCTGGAAACTGAGCAAAATCAGATATGAGGTTGAAGGTCTGTAGGAAGGACAGGGCTGAGCAAGAAGCCAGGCATGGGAGAGAGGAGTTGAATCGTCAGTTCAGCCACACACAAAATCAATCTCAGACAACTTACATCTCTTAAATGTAAAAGGCCTCAGCAAAATATGAAGAAAACCTTGATGATACGGAGCTAAAGAAAGACGTGTGTTATAAACAGTAGTAAAAATTATAGATGGATTTGAAAATATTTTACTTCATCAAAGCACTCTGTACTTTCTACAAAAATATCCTAATTTTTACAGTTATGAGGAGACATTCACATATACCTAAGCCACAAAGATTTGGAATTTGGGGCATGTAAAGGACTGCTGCAAATTATTAAGAACAACACAATCTGATAGAAAGACGGGCAAATGCCACTTGCGGAAGAGGCACACATGGCAGGTGGGACCTTGCAACAGCTCGTTCATGATTGTGGAAACACAGACTCTCCATGAGCTATCACTTCATGGGCCCTGCGTTAGCAGGAAAGAAGTCTGACTGTAGAAAGTGGGGGCCAGGACGTTGATGGGTGGTGGCTGTGTTGCTGGAGGGGATGCCAACTGGTACAACCATGTTGTGGAACAATTTAGCCTCGGATTATGACGTAGAACTCTCACATTCCTCAGGGACTTTCCACTCATTGCCCTGTGCTGAAGAGGACACTGTCCCTGTCTGTCTCCTTTGAGATTATTATGGGTACTGTGCAAATTATTAGCATCCTGAAAGCCAAAGTTTGTGGCCCATTTAAGTTACGTGGTGACTTTGGGAAAATAGTTGCATCTCCACTCCACAGATATGAACCATGTTTATTTACCTCCTCTGGACGCTCTGTTCTGCCATGAGACAGACAGAAAGCTTTCTAGAGTCATAAACACAGTCACTTTGTAATTCAACTTGTAAGTTAAAAAAAAAAGTGATACTGAGTTCCAGAAAGTTCTTCCAGAAAACACATGTGAGAGAAGATGAGTGGTTGAGATAGAGGAGGAAAAGTAAGAAATGTTGATGATTGTTATTTTGTCAATGGCTCCAGAGATCTCAGAGCAGCCAGTTCATCTCATGTTGGCTTCCTGGGGACAAGAGAATGATATCAGGAACAAGGAGACAGGAGGACCGGGGTTGAGAACAGCCCCCGCTGGAGGCATCGCTTGAACTGAGGAGGGGGTGGCAATGTGGACACCCAGTGTGACTCATGCCCATACCACCTGAATGCAGTGGAGCCATGTGACTGTGTTTAGTTTTTTTTTGTTGTTGTTGTTTTTCGCTCTTCTTTATAAAAGAAAACAAAGCAATCTTGGGTGTTGAGGCATTTGAAGCCTGTAGTTTGACAAGACTGAGCTCTATGGGTGGTGCACTCTTCCTCACCCAAAACACTGTGACCCAGCTAGCCTCGAATGTAATGAACTTGAATACAAACTTATGTGCAGCTGAGAGTAGAAAAGCAAGCATGAGAGGGACACAGACTGCTCTAAAGACCTTGGTTACCACTGGGGTGTCTGGAAGAGAGGGTTTTCAAACTTGTAACATGACCTCAGGGGCTATGTAAGCGTGGAGTATACACAGGCAGAAGGTAGGGAAGAGGGAAGATAAATAGAACAAGGAAAGGAGGAAGCGAGGGAGAGAAGGAAGGGTACCGTCAGATGGAGGAAAACATGTCCACTTACAAGAAAACAGAAGTTCTAGAGAAGGCTGAGAGGCATTGTATTTATAAAATTTATTTTGGCAGTTTTATTTATTTATATTTATTTGTAAAGGATAGAGATACAGATTGAGATCTCCTTTCTGCTGGTTCACTACCCAAATGCCCACAGCAGCTGGGTCTGGGCTAAGCTGAAGTCAGGTGGGCTAAGCTATAAACTCAGGCAGATCTCCCATGTGAGTGGCAGGGACTCAGGCACTTGGGCCAGCACCTGCTTCCTTCCAGGGTACTCAGGAGCAGGAAGGTGGGATCGGAAGTGGAGCCAGGACGTGAAACCAGGCACTCCCATGTGGGATGCGGGTGTCACAGAGGTGGCTTAGCCACTGCACCAAATGCTTGCCCCTGAGGGATATTTTAGAGTGATCTAAGAAACAGTAGATTGGTTCCTATTACAGTTATGTTTCTTGACTTTCTAGAAATGAATATCAATGAAGAGTAGATGTTTACATTCAGTGCAATACAATAAGTAATAAAAAGATGGCGGCACTTGGGAGCTTCTTTGGAGGTTCTAGCAAGGGAGCAGCTCCTCGTAGTCCCTGTACGGAAGACTGGCCCTCCTGTAGCGGGGAGGTTCCTCCCCTGCCTCCGAGAGCAGCTTCAGGAGGGACGAACATGGGCAGGGAGAAGGAAGTGGATGCCTGCCTAGCCAGCCCGATCGGCCAGATCAGCCCTGGGGATCAGCAGCCAGGTCCCCTTCACATCCCACGTCCCATGGTTCCGCTTGGAAGACTGAGTGGCCCAAACGTTTACTCACTGCCTCTCTGAAATGCCCTGAGTATCACTTCTCCTCCCCAGGTAATCCAGCAACTCTGCTGACCTCATAGAGTCCATTGCCTTCGTCACCTCAGTAAGTCCACGTGCCCCTCTCTCGAAAACAAAATAAAGTAACCAAGTTGGAGCCTTGAAGAAAAGCTTTCTCCTGTCTTATGAACATTATGAATGATTTGCAATATTAGTAGGATTCAGTTGAAAAAAACTTGTCTTGTTTCCAGAGAAATACCGTGTGACTTTGTGCTGTGAGGTTTTCCCCTCTCTAAGTTCAGTTGTTAGTTACTATCTTTATCGTAATTGCTATATCTTTCTATGTAGTTTTCAATCTTGAGAGTAATCAGATAGTTTAGATGTAGTAATTGGGTATTCCTTGACCTTTGCACACTGATTGGTAACATTTCCCTACCGTTTAATCTGATTCAGATTTCCACATGTCAGAGCAGAGTGACATTTCTGTGGCCACTTACTGATGTCTATTAGCATCTACCATGCTATTGATCTTAGGCAATCATGGCACAGAGACTTCCTTGCTGTTGCTTCGACTGTGTTACAATTCTGGTGGGTTTTAGATTCACTATTCGTGTGTCACCTTCCTTCATATATGGGCTCATACAGTGTGCGGTACTCTTGGGGCTCTGAACCAAAAGACAGACTCCCAAGTTCTCTCAGTTCTTTGGTAAGAGGTGCATCATTTGGGGCTGGCATTGTGGCAAAGCGGGTAAGGCCACTACCTGCAATGCCTGCGTCCCATCTGAGTGCTAGTTCATGTCCTGGCCACTTCTCTTCCAATCGAGATCTATGCTATTGGCCAGGGAAAAGCAGCAGAAGATGGTTCAAGTGCTTGGGCCCCTGCGACCCATGTGGGAGACCTGGAAAAAGCTCCTGGCCCCTAGCTTCAGTCTGGCCGAGTCTTGGCAGTTAAGACCATCTTGGGAGTTGAACCAGTGGATGGAAGATTCTCTCCCTCTCTCTCTCTTTCTCTGCCTCCCCTTTCTCTAACTCTGACTTTCAAACAAATAAATAAATCTTAAAAAAAAAAAAAACCACATCTTGATTATCTGCTGCAAACATACAGGAAACATAGTCATATGAAAAAAGTTTTCCAGCGTGTATATTAATAAAACAATAAAAACAGTACAGCAGTTTAAAAAACAGAAAAAAAATGAGGTGTGTAATTCCACTGACTTTAACTTTTGCATAGTGGAACTGAGGGCTTCTTACCCATAGCCTACTAGCTGTGTTATTCGATATAACTAAGATTTGGAATTCATAAAGCGAAATTGGAATATTGCTTGGTCTTTCTGAAGACCCCAATTTAATATTCTGTTGAGAACTCTGCACCATGGCTCCTGGCAGCACTATGAACAGGAAGTAGTGGAATTCTACTGCTCTGGAGTATGCTTTTTTATGATGCGATCTCAAATTACTTGATGTTTTCATTTTCTATTATTCTTGATTCTTCACTCTATATCATTAAATACATTGTCAATCAACTTAGTTTTCTATGATTTTTTTTTAAGCAATCCCTCTAAGAGTCACTTTACACGTCACCACTAACAGGACAGTCGGCATTTCATTTCCTAGTCATTGCCCTTTAAAGCATCTCACACACTGCGGTTCAGAATAGAGATTATCCATGTCAGGTGTCTGGAGCAGGGGCCGGTGCAATGCCACCTCTCTTTCCAGAGTGCTTGGGTGGAGATAGGTCACTGTACTCTGATACTCTGTTCTAGAGTCTTCCAATGAAATTGCAAGGTAAGCATAATAACAGTACTGGGCTGTTTGCCTTATAGGCTTACTATGTATGCATAAGTGTATATTCTTTACTTATCACAATGTAGAGGGGCTCTGTAATGTTTCTAGCATGAAATTTACAATAATTGCTTGCTCTTCTCCAGTTCTGGCTATGCAGGAGACAGTTTTTCCATGGAAAGCTCCCAAGAGCTTCTATTCTAAGGTAGAAATGATGAAAAATAATTTCCAATTTCTACATATGAAATCACAAGAAGGCACCGTGCTTCAGGACATGGCCTGAGCTCAAGTTGCTCTCATCCATTCAGGGGCCACTCCACGGAATGGCACTGCTGATTTAAGTTTACCTCGGTCAGAGGAGCCTTACTTCTTATTATGACTACATTGATTTTGCATTTGAAGGACTTGGAAATGTAACTTTCACACTTATTAAATGCACTTACTACACGGTAAAACTACCTTTTTATGGAGTTTCTTAATTAGGTCAGATGTGGCAAATAAAAGTAGTAGTTTGATTTTACCCACATGAATGAGAACTAATGATTTATTGGGTGAGTTTCTTTGTCTTTTGCACATTATTGACATATTCTGAATATATACATGTATCCTAAGGAATTTAAGGCAGAATTTTTTTTAAAAAAGATTAATTAATTAATGAATTAATTTGAGAGGCAGAGAGAGGGAGAAGCAGAGGCAGAGAGGGAAAAGTCTCCCATCCACTGGTTTACTCCCCAAATGGCTGCAACTGTCAGGGCTAGGCCAGGCTGAAGCCAGGAGCCGGGAGCCAGGAACTTTATTCAGGTCTCGCATGTGGGTGCCAGGGCCCAAGTACTTGGGCCATCTGCTGCTGCTTTCCCAGGCATGTTAGCAGGGAGCTGGATCAGAAGTGGAGCAGCCAGGACTTGAGCAGGCTCACATATAGATGCTGGCACTGCCAGTAATAGCCTAACCCACTTTGCCACAGTGCAAGCCCCAAGGTAGAATCTTTAAAAAAATATATAATCCAAACATGATAGGATCCCTTTCTTTGTGCAAATGGAAATCACAGATCTACCAGGGCCTTAGTAAAGGGGGGTAATCCATTTGCTCATTCACCCAGAAAAGGAGTAGCAGAGACTTCCTTAGCACTGCAGCTTAGTCTCAATCTTCAAATGAAAATGAGAGAAAGGAAGACACAGCATCCCACTGAGACATGCATTTCCACCCTGGTGCGTTCCACCAATTAATGCTAATTGGCTTCATTAAAATCCTCTGTGGTTGGCTTCTCAAATTCTGGTGTGTGTCTCCTAGAGAGCTTGTTAATACGGATTCCTAAGCCCCAACCCCAGCAATTCTGAAGGTCTGGAGAGAAGCTCTAAGCTGTACCTCTGACAAGCTCCCAGACCACGCTGGTGCCACAGGTGTGAGGACCACATAACGAAACAGATGTTCGTAAGAGATGCTGGCTGCAGGCATGTGAAACAACATGGTCATTAGCGCAATGTGGTGGCTAGTATCAAAGATGTCACTCATCGTAACTCAACAGCAAGAGACAGCCGCTTACAGGTGCGTGAGCTAGTAAGCACCCACCAGTTCTCACTGGAATGTCTGAAATAACCTTTTTCTGTGTGTCCCAGCATGGAACATCTGTGGTGGCTTTTGGGAGGGGCAACGTGTCGTGTCTTTTCTATGATGGGATAACTGGAGAGAAGTAGATTAATTAACTAAAATTTAGAGATAATTTGTAAATGCAATGCTATTTCTTAAGGGAAAAGAAACATGAATCCCCAGATATTAAACAGTGGCCCTGGAATCTACGTCACATTTTTCCTGGAGAGCAGCCTCCCCAGTGCTGTTAGGGATTTAAAATTTGCAGGCGGAAGGAAAGAGCGCCCCCTGCTGAGCAGGGCACACCGTGGCTGCACTTACCTGCCTGCCACCCACAGAACACCCAGGAACAGGAGCCGCTTGGGTTTAGAGCTTTGAGGTCTAAAGGACCAAAACAAAAAAAAAAAAGCTGTTCGTCTGCTTGAACCATCGCCAGGCAGTTATGTGTTGTAATTCCTGAGCAATGTGGGGTGCCCTGCCTGTTGTGTCCAAGACCAGCTTCACTTGGAGCTTGAAAAGCCTTGACTCGATTCTGAACCTGCAGAAGCCAAGCTTGGAGAAAGCACCAGGACAAAACCAGCCTTGTGCCTTTTCCATTTAAGATTGCAGAACTGCCCATTCTTCAAGAAGAGGAGACTTTGTAGTACTCCGTGCAAGTTGAAACCAATTAAGGCTCTCAAACCTTCCAAATCATTCATCAATTTCTGGGATTCAGTAAAAGCAAAGGCTTTGTCTAAAACTCAGTTTCAAAGTCTATCCTACGACTGCACATTTTGGGAATGAGCACGAGTCCAGTGCTCAGGACCTGCCCGGCTGTTCACACCTCAACTTGCCAACATGTTAAACACGGGTGGTGAACTCACAGAGTTATCGTAAGGACAATGAGAAAACATGAGAGTGCCTGTGTCTCTGCCCTTTACTGGCAATCTCCCGCATTCTGTACCATGAGACCCCGAGGACTTGGAACTCAAAGAGCAGCTGAAATCACCCTCAGGTGTGATCCAGCTTCCAAAATAGAACAAAACTTGCAAAAGCCTTTCTCTACGTCTTGCCTGTAGTCCCTGATGCTATGTACACTGCTCTCTTCACACAAACTTGGGAAACATTGGGGAAGCATGAATCACTTAACATGCTCATTGTATTTGGTCAGAAATTAACTTAAGTGGTTTGTTCCCCAAATAGATCCTGCACAGGTGTGCTCTTTCCTTCAAACACTGCTAACTGGATGACCTAATTATATGTTGTGCTCCAATTTCTATGTTTTCTTGCATTGTGGGGGGTTTTGCTTTGTTTCAGATTCAATTATGCCATATAATTTTTCTGCCCTCTTAATCAGATTTCAGCCGAAAATTCATTAGATAAATTATAGGAATTACTTTACTATTTCGTAAACAATCACATGCAGAAATGGAGAAATAAATTTTACAGTGGAAGTTTCAGGCTTCGACATAAATAATTGCTGGCTGCCAACAACCCAGGTGTTCCAAAAATGCAACATCCAGAGACAAACATGATAGCAGTTAAGACAAGCGCTCGTTTCCAAGAGACCATGTGTGAATCGCTGTGCCTTCTGACTGATTCTGTTTCATCTGTGTGGGGGGATAGACTATGAGTGTTCATTTTCGCCTAGTCCTGAAAACAGTGCTACCCAGATGAGAAATAGTCTCAGGTGGTTGCTAACATGTCCAAGGCCCCCTCCAAGGAAAAGGCAGACACGAGAGGGAGACAGCCAAGTATAGTTTGTGTCGCTATCATGTTAATTAGCATTAAGGGTGTTCATGGTGGCTTGTCATTGGTTAAGCTGCTAGAATTCGCTTGTGTGGCTGTCTGGAAGTGCTGTAGAGGCCGAGTCTTCCCAGGGAGAGGCAGGGAGGTGAGTGCAGCCCCCGATGCAGGAATGCTGGTTGTGAGAGATTGTGTTAGCCGGCTGTGAGAAGACACACGTGAACACAGTGCCTCACAAGGCGTGGCTGGGACATCTAAGTGCACCTCCCGGCCCTCGCCCTGTCCGTCACACAGTTTAGCTCTGAAGCTGTTGCAGCTCAGTTGGAAGCATCAGTTCCTCCCCAGGAGAAACACTTGGGGTGATCGTTGGAGACTTGTCACCTGTCTCCAGCTATCATAAATGTGGATGTGCACCAATGAGAACTTGGTATTTATGAATTACCAAAATGGATAAGGTCAATTAGCAACAGTTAATTACATGTCCCAGTGTGCAACTATTTAAACTACGTTCTTGGAGGAGTTTCAATAACATGGATAATTTTTTCATAATTGAATTCTTACTTACTAAGTGGAACTGGAAATCTGATAGGCAGTTTTAGTTCTGAGCATTGTGCAAAGTCTACATTGACGTTTTAAATTGAGGAGAGAAGAGGGTAGGTTTTTAATCATATATTCTTTGATCTGGGTTGATTGAGTTCACTGCCAAGATCTTTGAATTTTAATGTATTTTTGATTTTATTCAGATTTTGAGTTTCACTTTTTGTTTTGTTTTATGTATTTTATTTATTTGAAAGTAGAGTTAAAGAAAAAGAGAGTGAGATCTTTCATCTGCTGATTCACTCCCTAAGTTGCCATAATGGCCTGGGCTAGGCTGGCCTGAAGCCAGGAGTCTGGAGCTTATTCCAGGTTTCCTGCAAGGGTACAGGGGCCCAAGCACTTGCACCATCCTCTGCTGCTTTCCCAGGCACATTAGCCGGGAGCAGGACTGGAAATACAGCAGCCAGGACTCAAACCAGTGTGCATATGGGATGCCAGCACTATAGCCTTAACCTGCTCACCACAGTGCCAGCCCCAAGTTTCACTTTCTGAAGGATGAAATGCTTCCGCGGCATCTGCTCCGAGTCTTCACTGAAGATTCTTCCCACCTTTCTGTCGAGTATTTGCTCATCGTTTGCCTTTTGACCTAAACAAATGAACAACACTAATGGAGGGAAGAAGGAGGGGAGACTGTGAGAGAGACAGAAACCTGAGAAGCACGGCGGGTGTCACTTTAATAAACACACACACACACACACCAGATGCACAGATTGGTCTTCCGCCTGTCACTTGGTGGCTATTTAGGAACATGAACACTACTGATTCAAAAAAGAGAAAAAGCATCTTCAGATACTTTCACCTGTCACATTACACTTTGGGATATTGAAGTGTTTGTTTTTACTGAGGAGGCCGTGTGTTCCCTGGAGCTGCCTTCTGTTGAGGTTGTGAGAAATCAGTGAATGGGCTTAGCGGTGACGTGGACATGCTAATGGGACGGACATGCCAGTGAAGCTTCTACAGCATCGGTCCTTGTGCTAAGGCCATGAAGAGTTAACAGGGAAGGGACATAGCACTGGAATGTCCACAGAGCTGGTCCTGATGCTGATTCCGTTCACGATGCATGGACAGCCTCATTCTCATGTAACACACCGCTCTCCTCTATTGCAAATGGTTGTATCTACCACTCATTCCCAGAGGTTGTGACTCTTTTCCTGGGACCACAGAGTCTCTTCAAACACAGATTTCACAATAGTGACCCGGAGCGGTGCTGCTTAATGGTAGCATTTTTAGGTGTTGGTGTTTCAAGATTGGGTTGGAAACCTGGGAAGTTTCTCAGGGTACCCCTCCCAGCTGCTTCTTGAGTGCTTTCCTGTGAGAAGCACAACGGGATTTCATTACATGGTTGTAAAGGCACCGCGTGCAGGCTGCTGGTCCCTGGAGACAGGCGCCTGCATCCAGAAAGCACTTCCGCTCTCAGAGCCCCAGTGCTGTGCTTCACCTGCTTGGCGCTCACCTCTGTGGCTGGGCTGACTTTGCTGCTTCTCCTCAGCAGCCTCGGGTGGAGTGGCCCTGAGGACTTGGAGACAGGCTGTGGGGCCCCGAAGAGGAGCCCAGGAGACGGCCCCGCCCGCCGTGCGCACTCTCCCTCTGCATCGCCGCCTTCTCGTCCGTAACAAGGATAAAGCCAGGCACGCACTCCACAGAGACGCTTCTAGATACGGCTCCAGGTAAGGAGAAGAGCAGAGGGAGAGAAGGGCGAAGGCAAGCCGCTCAGCGAGGCGCTGAGAGCGTCCGCCAGCGTGTGTGTCGGGGTCTAACTGGTGTTCGCTGGGGACAGGCTCCTGCAGCCGTGCCCTGCCATGTCCTCCGTCTCCCCAGACCTTATCTCCTCAGCTGCCTGCGATCCGGGTGTGCTCATCTTCTCCAACACACAGCAGTTGAGCACAACTCAAAGTGAGTTAGGCTGCAGGAGACACGCGGCTCCTTCAACTGGTGCCTCAGGCCACTGCTGCCAGGGAAAGGGAATTCTTTGAAAATCTGTTTATTTTCATGTTTATTTTCTTTTAAACAATCCAGTCACATACTGAGAGGAATGTTGTGCTAACAGCATCAATGAAATGGGCAAATGCCTTGCAAGGTGGGAAGAATGGTGTTGCTGGTGTGGGTGGCGGCCTGCTGTGTTGGGTGCAAAGGTTCAGGCCTGCGCTCGGCTGCTCTCCCCTGAGCCACTTTACTTTCCTCATTGGGAAAATGGAGACAACAGTAGCAGTTATCTGTGTGCAGATTTCATTGTGAGGGGGTGCAGCAAGCACAGCCCTTAGCACAGGGCCTAGGACTCTGCAGGTAGTCCATGTGTGGCTGGGACCACATCCCAGGGAAAACTGATTCACAGGAAGTGAGATGCACCGTCTGTCCCCAGCACCAATCCATTCACAAATCAACTAAATAAGTAATTAAGTAAAAGGGCAGGCATTCAGTCTAGCAGATATGATGCCTGTACCCCAGAATATAGTACCCAAATGTGACTCCCGATCCTGATTCTTGTCAGGGCACACCCTGGAGGCAGTAGTAATGGTCCAAGTAGGTGGGTTCATGCCCCTCAGTCTGGACCTGGGTGCGGTTTCCTGCTCCCAGCTTTGACCTAGTCTAGCCTAGCCACTGTGAGCATGTAAGGGGTGAAACAACAGATGGAAGATGTGTGTGTGTGTCTGTGTGTGTCTGTGTTTCTCTCTGCCTGTCAGGTAAATAAAATCTAAAAAGAAAAGGGAAACAGAATCTCTAAGGGCAGAGATAAATGCCTCACAGTTCTACAACTCCAGCCTGAACAGAAGCAGAAGGCCCCAGGCCTCGTTGCCCCGTGGTCCGTGTGAGCACGTGTAGGTCCTGTGTGGCTGTCCCATGGCCTGTAGGAGCACAGGTGGGTCATGCGTGGAGCACAGCCTCCCCTGTTTACACCAAGCTGTGTGGACTGTCAGACAGGACCCAGACTATGAGACTGAACAATAGTTGTTAGACACAGACTGACTTAATAACAGAAGGAGAGAGAGATCCGAACTTCTAATTTGGTTTTTCCAATTTCAAAAGTCAGAAAACCTGTCCTGAATCTTTCTTGTATGTTCTTAATTATGATGACTTTTCAAAAATTGCAGAATCATAGTATGGTTACCACACTGTGATGGTTTTGTAGAAGGTTCCAGGATGCAGCCCCCAGAGTCTGACGGAAGGGATTCAGACTCCACACAGATGTAGGGTCCAGAGCTGTGCTGCCAGTGCGGCAATGACCAGTCACAGGCTTTTAAGTTTAAGTGCAAATCAATCAAATTATTTTTTAAGATTGATTTATTTATTCGAAAGCCAGAGTTACAGAGAAAGACAGAGAGATCTTCAACCCACTGGTTCAGTCCCCAAATGGCCGCAACAGCCAACACTGGGCCAAGCCGAAGCCAAGACTTTCATCTAGGTCTGCCACATGGGTGCAGGGGCCCAAACACTTGGACTATCTTTTGCTGCCTATTCCAGGGCATTAGTAGGGAGCTGGATCAGAAGTGGAGCAGCTGGGACTCAAACAAGCACCCATATGGGATGCACCATTGAAGTGGCAGCTTTACCCACTACACCACTGTCTGGCCCCTGAAATACTTACAAGTTAAAAAGTGAAGCCTCATTGTGCTGGCCACACACTAAGCACCCGGCAGCCACGTGTGTCTCATGGCTGCCACATCCGACCCTGCAAACACACATATCCACCTTCATCGCCTTGTAGGGACGACGGCTGCTCTGTGCAGGTGAGAAGTCCTCAGAGCTCGTTCGGAGAGCAGTGGCCAGAAGCACCAGGCACAGGTGTTTCCACAAAACTCAGAAGGGCTCTGCGTGGATGATAAAGAAGAACACAGCCTGCGCCCTGGAGAACGTCACCACACAAGGATGAGGCCGTCACCAGTGTTGAGGGGAGGATCCCCCAGACCAACGGAAGAGCGGCACAGGCACACCCACGACCCGCTGGGGGAGGCTATTCTGGCCGTCTCATTGACCCACAGGCCCCTTGAAGTGGTTTTCACGTTCAGAGTCACATCAGCTTTTCCAATCAGTGTGCATGTTGTCGGCGTAACCCTGGGACAACAGGTGACAGGCTCCAGCAGGAGCGGACAAGGAAGATGGAGATGACCCCGCAGGCTCGTCGTTGAGTCTGTCCGTGCACAATGTCATGTGACTCATGCAGTCCATTGGCATGATGATGCTTACACAGAAGAAACACTCTGTATGCCTAGATTTATTTTGACACTAACGATTATTCAATTTGGCCTGAACTATGAAACATCATTAGGAGCTCTGCTTGCACGAGTGCCTTCAAATTCAGCCCGTGATAAAAGTAAGAGGCTGGGGGCCAGCACTGTGGCACAGTGGGTTAAAACTCCGGCCTGAAGCACCAGCATCCCATATGGGTACTGGTTCAAGAACCGGCTGCTCCACTTCCATCCAGCTCTTTTCTAATGGCCTGGAAAAGCATTGGAGGATGGCCCATGTGCTAGGGCCCCTGCGCCCACCTGGGACACCTGGAAGAAGTTCCTGGATCCTGGCTTCCTTCCGGCACAGCCCTGGCCATTAAGGCCTTTGGGGAGTGAACCAGCAGATGGAAGATTCTCTCTCTCTCTCTTTCTCTCTCTGACTCTGCCTCTCTCTCTAACTCTGTCTTTCGAATGAATAAAATAGATCTTAAAAAACAAAAGTAAGAGGCTGTTAACACAGAGCACTTGGTGCGGGATATGTGGGAACCCTCAGGACAACCGATGCAGTTTTTCTGTCAATTGAGTAACTCTTCTAAAATAAATGTTTATTTTCAAAAAATTAGTCAGGGGACATATCCACAGTCTCCTGAGGTTTTGGGAATGGGAAGGGGTTTCCAGCCCAGGTTGTGATTCTTTCTCTGATGATCCTGTGTGGTGGGTCTGTGGAGCCATGGCCACCTCCTCTGCCTACGTGTCCGGTTGGGGCACAGCCATGCCCGCTCTTGGACTTACTATCCTGGCTGCCTTTATGTCAGCACCAGCAGAGGAGAGGAAAGGCAAGAGTGGCCACCAAGCCTGAAATACGCGCTGCCCGCCCCTTACAGCCAAGTTCACCAAGTGCTGGAGTGTCGGTTCCTACTGAGGGCCGACCACGTGCCCAGCACTCTTCGCTCTGTGCAGTGAAAGTCAGAGTGACAGAGAGGGAGGAAGAGACGGGGTAGCCGAGACAAAACCTGCCCCTGAGGAGACGCCAGAAAAACGAGATCCTAACAGAACCCACAGCAAACCTGCAACAGGGGCCTCCACGGGCTGCACCGAAGAAGCAGCAGATGCTGGGTGAGGGCAGCTCCTCACTGGCTGCTCGAGGGCGCTCTCTCCATGACGGGCACTCTCTCCATGACGGGTCCTCTCTCCATGACGGGCCCTCTCTCCATGACGGGCGTTCTCTCCATGACGGGTGCTCTCTCCATGATGGGTCCTCTCTCCGTGACAGGTGCTCTCTCCATGACGGGCGCTCTCTCCATGACGGGCGCTCTCTCTCCATGACGGGCCCTGGTGACCAGAAGGAGCCAGCAGGAGGACCCGGGAACCAGTGACCCTGGAGAGCACCAGGCGTGCAGAGGCTGCATGCCAGGGGCAGCTCCATGTTGAGAGCCAGGGGGAATTTAAGCCTTTGGATCAAAAGCTTGATCTCCAAACCCTACAGACCTCCATGGCTGACTTCCTGTGTTTTGACTGTGCCTCCATAAAGGGCTGAGGCTTGACTGCCCAGATACCAACTTGTGATAGTGTCCATGCCCTGTGCCTGCTGGGTGCAGAGGGAGGCAGGAGAGCATCGCCCAAAGGGCCGTGCACACAGCGGTGGCCTGAGTGTCCTTCTCAGGTGTCCCATGGGGAGCAGAGTCCAGCACTGCCCAGAGGCTCCACCGTGAGTTGTGTCTGGACAGCTGAAGCTTGGGAGGCCAGAAACAGCTGGCGGGGTGGGAACCTTTCTCTGCCCAGGACCCTTTGGATAATTATGGCAGCATTTGTGGGCTGTGCAAAATCATCAGCTCAAACATTATCCTGCTATGGATCTACTGAATTTCGATTTCTGCCTGCAGTGGCCTTCCTGGAGCTAGACCAAGCGATTTGACGGGCCTGCATGGCCTGTGGGCTGCAGATTCCCCACCCTGACAGGCAGGGCTCTGAAGGACGTGCTTTCATCCACGATGCTTCTGACGTGACCCTGGCTCCTTGGAATCTGGCACTGTTTTTAATGTCGTTCCTGTTTACAAACAAATGCAGTCTATGTGTTGTAAAATCCCAGAAACATATTTTCTGAAAATAAGACCGAGCCATCCACGTTCTTTAAAAATCGAGCAATAAATACATGAATGTGACCGAGAAGGCTTCGCAGCTGGTTGCAGGGCCTGACTCCGTGGACAGAGGCAGAGTCTGAGAATCTGGGTCCCTAACAAGCTCCTGCGTGGGGGGTGGCGCCTTTCAGTTTCATGTTCCCAAGAAAAGTCAGGGTCAGAACACGTGTGTGAGTTGCTTTGAGTGAACCACGCAGGGGGAGTGGATAGTCGGTGACCCTGCAGGGCAGCGTCCTCACTTCGGGGGCACAAACCTACTCCTCCCTCACCCTCGGAACCACGGCAGCCACGGCCCAGGGAGGCCCCAGTGTCTCTCAGGTAGGCACTGCTGTCTCCAGACCACACGCAGCCCAGGTGTGGGAACCACAGAGGTGAGGGGCTGCCGGCCCCACCACAGCAACCCAGCCAGCAGCCCCAGCTGTGCCCTCTGCCGCTTTCTGCTGTGGTGTAGGCACCGCACAGCTCCACACGCACACGCCAGCACTGCAGAAAGTCCACAGGAAATGCACACCATGCACAAATACACACACCTGTCACAATTCCTCTTGCCAAAATTATTTTAATTCCATATTCCATGAATTTTCTGAAGTACCCACCTAATACTAATGACTAACCTATGTGCATTTGAGGATATTTTTAAAATACAGAAAAATATAAATAAAACAAAACACCACCAAAATCCTCACAAATTAAAATCACCTGTAGCCCCCAAACTTAGGTATAACTGCAGTTAACATTCTTGATGCATTCCTGTCTAATTAGCTTTTTATCTGAAATTTGTGAGTTTTTTGTCTATGGACATTTTCTGTTTCTTTTAGAAATAGCCTCTGTTGCCCTTTGCCTACTTTTTTCTATTAAGATATTATTATATTTATCTTAATTATAAGTCAGTCAAGGCAATGTAAATTTTGAGTTTCCCATTGATTAAAATTTCTCCCCATTTACTGAGGGGTCAACAAAAATGGTGACGTTGTAGCGCTCCGCGTGATTTTGAGCCTTTCTTCTGTTGGGTGTGAGGCTGAGGAAGCTTCCCTGTGGAACTTAGCTGTGTGTCTCCTCTGTGGCCCTCCCCCGTTGTCATAGTTAGTCCTGCCCAGCCGCTGTGGTGTGAATACTATTTATGTGGTTCCCTACGTCCTGAGTTACCAGAAGCAAGAAGGTGGACCCTGATCTCATTGTGATGTCTGCCTAGGGCACCCGTAGAAAAGCCCATGTGAGGGAGGACCAGCTCTCTCTGCTTCCAGGATCACCCTGGGGCCCTTCCTCCACCTGCTCCACCCTCACCACCAGTTGCCCTCCTCAGAGGCCAAACTGATGGACCTGACTCTTAAATACCATGAACCAAATCAACCCTTTCTATTTATAAAGTTAGTGTCCTCCCGTATTCCATTAGACACAAATGAAAGGCTAATGCGCCCTCCAAGGTCATTTAAATGTCTGCTTTTATGGTCTTTGTTTTGTTTCATTATCGCTTTTATATGTAGCCAAATCCATCCATCCAGTGAACACTAACTTGACATTTTTATCAAAATGTATTCTTCTCCTTCATGCCATTTATTGAATATTCTATATCTCCCCAGTCAGTGTGTTATGCTTGTTTTAGGATATCATATATTTCGACCTTCTGTAGTTTATTAAGGTCTTAGCCATGTTAACATTTATTTCAGTTCTGTGCTCTACCATTTATGGTTTTATATTTTGTGCCTATCACAATGCTTACTTTAATTATGAAAGCTTTATAATGCTGTAATTTGTCAGCTCTGAGATGTTAACATTTTCTAATATGTGCATGATTCTTACAACGTGACAAAAGATAGAAGTTTTTTTCCTTCTTTTTAGTGATCCATAAAACATTGGTATGTATCACAGTCAATGATTTTTATATTCATTGAAATACAGAATATTTTAATATTTGGTAGGACAAGATGTCTCTCATTATTCCTTTTCAAGCCGTACCTATTTTTATTCAGGATTGTATTCTTTCTCCTGTACCGTAGATTTTCCAGAAGATTCTCTTTATTGCTATGAGAAGGTGTTTTCTCCTCTTTGGTGATGGTTTTGCTCTCTGTTTCATAAAAGTGGTTTCCCATTGCTGTGCTCTTGTGCATCGCTGGATGAATTGTTCTGATTTTTATTTTAATATTTTGGTGTGCATTTATCATGATTGTTTTTTGTGTGTAGTAAGTTATAGATTGGTGTGCAGATCAAATCTAATGTTCTTTATCTTTTAATATGAGTTTAATCTTTCATGTTTTATTTCGTAAGTGATTTTGCTTTCTGATTTCTGGAATTTTCCTCTGTTTTCTGTTTTATATAGAACAAATTTGTTTTGCTCATCTTAGGATTTGGAAGTAATTCCTTCAGTTTTACACTCAACATTTAATCAATCTGCATTTTATTAAATAATTTCATTTTATTCCTTTATTTTCTGTTCACAGAATTGTGAAATTTAGCAAGATGGTGCTTTTCTGCCTTTTAAACTGACTCCTGTTCATTTGAGATTGGGTTTTAGACCCAATTATTGTTGTTATTGCATGGGACCCTCATTTTATCAACTATTTTGACATTACAGCATTTGAGATAAGCATGTAGATGGTTAAACCTGCCAGCTCTTGTCAGTTGTGATCTGTACTCTTGTGTTCCCAGCTGTGGCCCACACGTAAAATGCTTCAGAGAAAGAGCTATATAGGGGCTTCATCAGAAAACGGAACTAAAAGAT
Organism: Sylvilagus bachmani; assembly: GCA_015711505.1. Classification (NCBI taxonomy): domain Eukaryota; kingdom Metazoa; phylum Chordata; class Mammalia; order Lagomorpha; family Leporidae; genus Sylvilagus; species Sylvilagus bachmani. The sequence goes on from CM027389.1 coordinate 1,242,177, forward strand.
GAGTTTATTTTGGTGCAAAGAATTTTAATCCATGCATAGTCTTTTCATAATACACATTATCCCTGAACGTTTGAAGACTTTTCCTATACATGGTGCCCAATTTAAGTTTTTCCATGTCTAAGAATGTCTTCCTGTCGCCTAAGTTCATGGAGAAATATTTGGTTCACAATTCTTTTTAAAGATTTATTTGTTTTATTTGAAAAGCAGAGTTACAGAGAGGCAGAGGTAGAGATATTTTTCCATCCACTGGCTCACTGGTTCACTGGCTGTTTCTGCAACAGCCAGAGCTGTGAAATTCGAAGAAGCCAGGAGCTTCTTCTGGGTCTCCCACATGGGTGCAGAGGCCCAAGGAGTTGGGCCACCTTCCACTGCTTTCCCAGGTCATAGCAGAAAGCTGGATCGGAAGAGGAGCAACCGGGTCTCAAACCGGTGCCCATATGGGATGCTGGCACTTCAGGAGGCAGCTTTACCTGCTAGGCCATAGCACCGGCCTAGTTCACAATTTTAGTTCTCAAGTTTCCCACACCAACACCCCTTCAACACTGCCCAGCATCCACTGGGCAGTTAGTGTTGCAGTGGGGGAGTTGGAGACCAGTTCAAGTGGTCTCTGGAAAGGCTGCCCTCGGCCTGGGTCACTGAGTGCCTGCCCTGTTGGGGTTCCTTTCAGTTTTAGTTGCGGCGAACGTGGTGGAACATTCTTATTTGAAGCCTGTCACTCTGTCAGCTACGTACTCCCCCTGTCACTGGCTGCTTCCATCCCCACTGCTCTGGTTTCCTCCTTTGGAAAACCCCAGATTCCCCAGATTTTCCACCCCCTAACCTCCATACACTGAACTTTTCATTTCTTCTTTTTCAAATTGTTTTGTCTTTGAATGACAACTCAATTTTGTGTAACACCTGAGTGGTTTTATTTGCGGCAATCTGCAAATCTTACCTTTGCTGTCTCTGATGCAAATCTTGACGATGCCTCTGCAGTTTGATTTACTGTGCCCACTACCTTACCTGCAGCACTGCTTTGGCTTCTTGGCCGTTGGTCTACGTATTGTCTCATCCGATTTATATTAGGCTGGGCTTGTTCACCCTCAACATTTGCTGCCCATGTACGTTGTTGTTCACTGCACTTGTGCTTAATTCAAGCTGGACTCTTCCAACACTTTCTTCTGGTTTCTTCAATGAGTCATTCTTTGAACGTGTTCTCTAGATGACCCGTAGGACAGTGCTGGCTGTCTGTCCTTGCGTGGGAATCAGACACTGAGGAGACATGTGTTGGCTCTCCCTCTGGTGCGAGTGCAGATCTGCCCTCTTCAGGGCTCATCAGTCATTAGGGCGCCTCTGGCCCAGCCATTCTCCATTTGGTGATAAATCAGATCCGTTCTTCAGATCCCTGTGTGAAAAGTTAACGGTGTCAGTTCTTGGCCCAGATCCCAGGGTCTTTCTGTTGAAGTGAGAGGGTGCCTTCAGTGCTGTTTCCTGGGGTTCTGTCTCAGGAGCAGGAAGAGCAGCAGCGTGCCCGCCTTGCCCACCTTGCCCGGCATGGGAGGCTGGTGTCCAGTGCAGAGCTCTGTCCTCCTGTCCCACTCCCATCCTTGCAGCTTTTTCTCGGGGAGATTCCTCCCCTCTGCAGCAGGGGCAGTGTGCCCATCCCGCTGAGCCTGATGCTGAGTCTGCCCCGAGTCTGCCCTGGGACGGCTGCCCTGGCCCCTACAGTGGAGGCTGTAGCTCAGTTACACAGCGAAGGCGGCGTCCTTGTGGATTCTCCCACACTGGGCCAACCCATGCCACACCAGGGTCAAACACTGAGATAAAGAAATTATGCCAAATCCTCGATTCAGAACATAAATTCCTAAAAATCACATTTTGCATTGATTTAATATTATTTTGTGTTTCACAGTTTAGAATAATATTGACTCAAATTTGATATTTTGTAGACTAACTTAGATGGTAAAAATTTATATTATTGCTATTAGATTTGGAGGTTTTTTTTTTATCCCTTTATCATGTCAATACAACTCGATTTTATTCCACTTTATATCATCTTCCACACAGTTAAAGATGCCCCATGGCAGAGGTTGTAAAACTATTTTATAAGTGATTTTCACAGGAAGTGCTCATCAAAACATTCAAATTCCCAGGGTCGCCCCAGGCTGTAGATGGAGTGGGACCACGGACTTCATCGCTTACAGGTGCAGGCCAGGGCACTGGTGTGGGGTCCAGTACAGTGGAGAAGGCTGCTGACCATCCCGGGGAATAAGGCTGAGATTCCTCTGTTCCCATTCCCCTTCATACCCGCGGTTTCAGACAGGTGCAACTGGACATCGTCTGCAGAGAATACTCGGACTTAAACCGCAAGGACAATCTGACGATCACATCAAGGATTCATAAAATCACAGTCTCAGCTGTCTCCTGCTTGGCAAGATTTAATGCAGTTTTTTCTCACTGGAACAAAAAACTTTCCATAACACTCCCCGGTGAGACTATTAACTGTCAGGATTGAGCATGTTAAGATGCTCATTTTCTGACCAAAGAAAATGATGAAGTAGAAGGGACCGAAGGGCCACAACTAAGTTGAGGTCCCGTGAAGAAACCTGAACCCATCGTCCAGTTCAGGCCTCACTTCCTGCATCTGTCAGTGAAGGCCGATCCCTCCTGCTTTACAGACTCACCTTAGACACTGCACCCGTGAGATCACTGCGCAAAAGGAAAATACTTCCCACCCGCACTGCATCAGCTGAGGTTTCAGCAATTCTGTTATTGCATTGCAAACCAAAGAAGCAACTTGATTTGTTGAGGATTACACCAAGGATGGCGTCCAGGTACTTGACACAGAGTGAAGAACTGTCTTGATTGCTGTGGCACTTCTCAGCCAAATAGGTGGTCACCTAATAGTCCACAGTACACGACGAGTTTTCCTAGAACTTACAATGTGACGCTGCTCAGACATGTGCACGGTGACCTCCTTAGTCTAATAGAGTGCCGCAGGTGGTGTCTGTCCCCTGGTGACTGCACTCATACCCAGGCACCGTATCTCCTCTCACTACTTCTTCAGTGACTGGTAGACTTTTGCTCATGTGCTCCCTGATTAAGTGCATGTGTAATAGCTATAGTTTTCATTAGCAAATCATTCTTAGTTCAGACTTTAGGCTGATGGTTGTTTCTTAATTGCTGAAAAATTTTTTTATTTAATTAGCTCTAAATGGAAGAACAGATGGCCTGTGAATTCGCCGGTGCTGTATCGGTGTGATGAGATGCTTTGGTTCTGTCTAATGAGGTGGCGGCTCTTTTTTACATTTTCTCATTAAACGACACTCTTAGTTTCTCATTTTATTTTTTTTTTTCAATTTATGTCAGGGGTAATGTGAAATAAAAATGAATTTTTTAATTTTTTCTAATTGTTTTCATCTTAGCCAAACTCAGAATCAAATGTGATAGATTTCAGTCAGATATATTTAGATTCCTGTGCATACTTAAGGTCATGTGTATCCATTAGTATTAACTCAGGACTAGAGGAATCTTCCCTTGACCACTGTGACACCATCGGCCATTTCCTAACGCATTTAGGTAGGGACCTAACAGCTCTACACTCCAGACAGTGTCTTGTGCTTTGTTCTCGAGGGACATGCAGGGAGGGCCGGACACTAAACCAGCTGCACTACTGATCATACAGTTTTACACTGTCATAAAGGGTCTGAAGGAATGAATATCACCGGTGGATAAGGAAGCCGAAACAGTGAGAGATCCTCAGAGGAGACATCTTCGCTGAAGTGGCGTGGAGTTGACAGATGCGAAGTGCATGCCATAGAAGGGCTGGTGAGGATGGACAGAGAGTGTCCTGGACGCAGACAGCTGTGTGCAGGAGGAGACGACAGCGTGAGTGTGTGCTTGGGACAGTGAGGCTCAGCATGGACACTGTAGACTCTTGGATGTTTCCTGCTTGGTGACCGTGTAGCCCATCGCACCAGAATATAGCAGAGTTCCTAGAGTGTTTGAAACAAGGATGGTACCACCGTAGTTGCTATGAAAAGATAACTTGGTTGATTTCAACATGGAAATTGAGCTGATGTACCCACTTCTACAGATGTTCAAAGATGTTGGGCAAATACACAGCAAACTCCTGAAAAGGAAAGCAAAGAAAGGAGTCTGTCCAAGAGCCAGGAAAGAAAAAAATTTCCCTGTAGATTCCTAAGAGCAAAAATAGCTCAGCCAGGAACTTCAAGGAATCCCAGCAAAGCATGCACCCAGGGATGGGGGAGCCACACGGAAGGAGGTGCCACCTTCCATGTAAAAATTCCTGGAGGTGCTCTAATATCTGGCCAACTTACATTAGAAATATAAAGCCACTTACCAGAGACCCTGTCATAAATAGCCTGGAATACAGCAGTTTCATCGTAAAAGATAGACCAACTTAAATTTGAAAGCTGAACCTTTCATGGTAAACTGGATGATAAGAATTTAAATAATAGGAGCTGAGCACTGTGGCCTAGAGGATTAAGTCACCCTCTGAAACACTGGCATCCCATAAGGGCACCAGTTGAAGTCTCACTGCTCCACTTCCAATCCAGCTCCCTGCTAATGGCCTGGGAAAGCAGTGTTTGTTGATAATAACAACACTAATAATAGTGATGGACAGTATTTGAGTGCTTAATGTGACTTCGGTATGTTTATTGTAAAAATAAATATTATCTATTTTCTTTGTAGACAAGGAAAGTGAAACTTGGGGAAATGTAAGCTCAGTATGAAATGAGAACGTTAGGTTCAGGAGCCACTGTGTATATGAAAGCAGCACAGCTGGTTCCTCTATTGAAGAGGGGAGTAAGTGTGGTTGACAGGCGGACTCTGGGGGCAGGGACACTGAACGGCTTCCTCTTGTGGTGTTGTCACAGAGCACACATTCCATCTAATCTCCCCTTTTCTGCAGAGCTCCTGAGCACAGCAGGATTTTTTTCCACACCACACTGGGTGAAAGCTGTATGGAAACAGCCTTGGTTCTGCATGTAAGGGTTCAGCTCTATTAGCAATGCTTCCCGGAACACTAAATGGGATTCTGCCTCACTTGAGTAATCCTTAGTGTTTTTACATGCCCTGATAGATCATGAAAATATCTCAAGATAATTCTTCCCCATGCACAGCATGAAGCTGTGACATTCCTTGTTTCTCTGAAATGGGCCCCAAGTTATGGCATCATCAGAAATTACTTTTCCCAACTTGATACAGGGAAAAATCACGTTTTCCTTTGCCTTGTCCTGCTGAAAACAGCCTCTGTTCCTAGGAACTCTTAGCAAAACTGCTGAGCAGAGGCAGCTTATAGATAAGTGAGCTCCACGAGAAACACAGAAAGCAGCCACCAGTGATCAGCAGCCTCGCCTGGGCTTTGTGCTGTCTGCTCCGAGCCTCACCTCAGTGTGCCTAATCCCACATCAGCAGGTCTCCCCAGCCAGGGCTAATGGAAGAATTTATCCTAAGTCCATCAAAGCAGATGGTAAAGGAGTCGGTTTTTGGCTTTCTCAACCCTGCGAAGCACTTTATTCTTATTACCTCTGTAAAAATGGCTTTATGCTTTTCTTCTTTGAGCTCTGTAGAAGGGATGACCATTATCCAGGTGAGACAACAGCAGGAGCCAGGGCCCAGCCATGTGCTCCACAGATACCTGAATGACCGGGGTTGACCAGAGGGGGGTTGATTCTGCCCCAGCCACTACTTCCCTCCCAGGTTTTCCAGAAACTGAAAACCTCTACAATAATATTTTCTATGGAGGAAATGATCTCATTTAAGGGTGACTTATTGTGAAAATCCAGTAACATTATTATGGTTCCATTTTAATATTTTTGAAAATTTAATAACTTTAATTACATTTTGTATTTTTAATAAATGCATAATGGGTTCTAGCATAGGGAAAATGGGCATATTGTTGTCTAAAATGGGGGAAAACTCATTTGGAAAGATCATAATTTAGGAAACTGCTTATAATCCAATTTCTAGATAGAAATTTTTAATCTTATAATTGTTTTTCTTTCAATTATTGCTTGAAGATTTGCTCATTGTGGGATATTGAAACCATAACAGTAACTCTAGGAACAACCCAAGGGCTGTAGGAATTCTTCCTTATTCCGTGGTGGATATCCAAAGTACATAAACAAAGCAAAAACAAGAAATAGAATACCATGTGAATTACCACATTATTTATTTTGTTGTGCCAATAAATTTTACTGTATTGAGAAGTAAGCTTTCAAGGTACAATGACAGTATGTCTAAATATCCAAAAATTTCAAATGTTATTATGTAACAGATGGATTCCATTATTTTTTCAAATTGCAGATAAATTTGTTTTGTTTCTCCCAGTGGAGATTTTTGAGTATTTAATTAAAGGCCTCATTGCCCCATCATTAAATTCAAAGAAGCATATCTAATGTGCGCACTTAAATGTAATGTCACTCATTAGTCTTTAATGAAGAGAAGCTTATTCTTTCTCTAAAGAACAGCTGTAAAAATAGTATATGTCACCTACAAAATTATGTATTCCCAAGATTATTAATGTGCACTTAATGACTTTGAAACGCGGCTTTGCAACAGGCACGCAGCATGCCTCTTTCCTCTGGCTCACCTGTCGGAGAGGCGACTGGGGTCGGGAGGCCTGGACCTCTCCTGCCTGCAGGACATCGGCTTGGGCAGAGGCCGACCTTCCCAGACACCTGCAGTGGCATTGGCAGGAAGCTCTGGGCTTCCTGCATCCCAGGTTCTCCTGCTGGTCCTGTGTCTGAGTAGCAGTCCCTGCCATGCCTGAGCCCTAGGACCTGTCCTTAGACGGCTAGAAGTCCCGCTGGAGCTCTTTTCTCTGGGAAACAGTCAACACGATAATCGGTTTTAATGTCAGATCCGTTTTTTTTTTTTTTTTTTTTTGACAGGCAGAGTGGACGGTGAGAGAGAGAGACAGAGAGAAAGGTCTTCCTTTGCCGTTGGTTCACCCTCCAATGGCCGCTGCAGCCGGCACGCTGTGGCCGGCGCACCGCGCTCATCCGATGGCAGGAGCCAGGTGACAGGTGCCTCTCCTGGTCTCCCATGGGGTGCAGGGCCCAAGCACTTGGGCCATCCTTCACTGCACTCCCGGGCCACAGCAGAGAGCTGGCCTGGAAGAGGGGCAACCGGGACAGAATCCGGCACCCCAACCAGGACTAGAACCCGGTGTGCCGGTACCGCTAGGCGGAGGATTAGCCTGTTGAGCCACGGCGCCGGCCCAGATCCGTTTTTCTGATTCTGCAAGTGGCAACAGAGAACTTAGCGTGGACTGCAAGTGCTGCCCCAGGGTCTGTGTCCTCATCAGCTCCAGGACCACCGCCCACACCACAGGCACCACTCACACTGTCCTTCCCGAAAAGAGTATCTAGACCTTCCGTACACGGGGTCCTGGCACTGTATGTGACCACTCGGCCCAAGCAGCCCTCTAGGTCTACTGTTTTCAAAAAACCAACCCAAGAAACAAAAGTGCTAATGGATTCTGCTGGTTCTCGGCAGTCCACTCAGACATTTTTCTGGAAGTTCATTGATCATCCACACCCAACTAGATATCTAGACGCCTGGTGCTGGCCCATGGTACCTCTGTGATTTTGATGGAAACTTTAGGTTTTGCCTAGATCAGCGTCAGTTGGGTTAAGCTTTGTTATGGTCCCGGATATATGAACATTTTGTTGAAACAGTTTGTCATCAAGCAAAACTCAAGGTCAAGTGCCTCTTTAAAGTGCATCCAACATGCTTTTACAATGGTGGGACCCAAGTTATTTCATCCGAGGCATAACTGCAAGAATGAAAGAGTATCATTATTCCACTTGCTTTATACATCCCACCTGCATTTACTGAGTGTCTCTTCTGATAGGCATGGCGCTTTGTGTAGAGCTACAGGGTCTCACATTTGTGCATATAAATGCAGAAATCTCATGAGTCTAATCAGGTACTTCTCTCTAATTTGGGAAAATGTTACTCTTTTTTTTTTTTCAGAAAGATGTATTTATTTATTTGAGAGGCAGAGTTACAGAGAGAGAGAGAGAGAGAGGTCTTCCATCTGCTAGTTCACTCCCCAGACAGGCACAACAACTGAAGCTGGGCTGATCTGAAGCCAGGAGCCAGGACCTTCTTCAGGGTCTCGCAAATGGGTGGATGCAGGGATCCAAGCACTTGGGCCGTCTTCCACTGCTTTCCCAGGGCATTAGCAGAGAGCTGACTTGGAACAGGAGCATCTGGGACATGAACCGGCACCCATATGGGATACTGGCGCCCCAGGTGGAGGCTTAACCTACTGTGCCACAGTGGGGCCCTAAAACATTCCTCTTTGTGTTCTAAATACTGCATCCTTTTGCTTACAATAGGAATGTGAATGACAGTAACATAAGGTATGTGTGTTACTTCTCCAATAACCACCATTCAGCAAAGGTTGGCGCTTGTGTCTTAGTTGGCTTTTATAATCCAGTCACCCCATCCCCGTGCACCAGGGTGGCTACAAATGCAATTACTGTTTCACTGGGAGAATAAAGGGAAAAGAAGATCCTTAATTCTTAAAATAATTTGATTTTTCTTACTTTTTTAAAGAAATCATGTATTTATTTAAGAGTTAGTGTGACAGAGAGAGCTCCCATTCACTGGTTCACTTACCAAATGTCCACAGAGGCTGGGGCTGGGCCAGGGCTGAAGTCAAGAGCCAGGAACTGCATCCTGGGAGCTGACTGACACCCAGGATCTGCACTGGCAGGAATGTGGAGTCAGGAACTGGAGCTGGCATTCCATGTGGCCTTGTAAGAGGCAGGTGTTCTAACTACTTAGCTGAATGCCTGCTCTCTTGTGCTTTTCTTAAATCCACTTAAAGGCACAGACGTCTCCCAGAGAGAGTTGAAAATTGTTCCTGTGGGTCTGGTTTCACTTAACTTATCAGATGTGTTTACACTTGGGTTCTGTGATGCGCTGCCATCCCACTGTATTCCCCACCTTCCTAGCTGAGCCAACTCACACCCTGCGGCCAGTGTCCTGTCCTTCCAGGCTCAGCCCACCTACACCCTATGGCCAGTGTCCTGTTCTTTCAGGCTTTCCCAGAAGTGAGCCCCCCCAATGTTGCTGAGACTTTGCTCTGTTTGGCTTCTTCACTGCATCTTGTTTTCATTTCTATCAAAATAACACTTTTATTCTATTATATCTATTTGTTTATAGTTATGGCCTTTATAAAGGCAAGGTGACCTCCTTTGCCTCAAGTATAGTTGTACTGAAAACAATCCTATACTCAAAAAAATAAAATTAATTCACATCAATACTCAGTCTCCTGGGGGAAGTATCAGAAGAAAAATTATATTTCTAAATTACACAAAATTTTAAATAAATCTTTTGTCACAATCATTGTCATAGTCAATGTGTTACATACAGAACTGACAAATCATTGATTTGTTCACAAGTCAAATAAATAGGGCACTCCAGGCTTCTGGAAGTGATGAGAACATAGTTGAAATGATTGACAGCAGAACAAACAGGTGTTTGACAGACAGGAAGAGTCTGCACTGTCAGAGGCCAGGCACTGCAGGGTCCCGCACCCCAGGGCTCTTTGTTTTCAGAGAATTCGTCAGCCTGGGGCAGTCTTTTTTTTTTAATTTTATTTAATGAACATAAATTTCCAAAGTACAGCTTATGGATTACAATAGCTTCCCCCCTCCCGCATGACTTCCCTCCCACCCACAACACTCCCCTCTCCCACTCCCTCTCCCCTTCCATTCACATCAAGATTAATTTTCAATTATCTTTATATACAGAAGATCAATTTAGCATATATAAGTAAAGATTTCAACAGTTTGCACCCACACAGATACACAAAGTGTAAAATACTATTTGAGTACTAGTTATAGCATTAATTCACAATGTACAACACATTAAGGACAGAGATCATACATGAGGTATAAGAGCACAGTGACTCCTGTTGTTGATTTAACAAATTGACACTCTTATTTATTACATCAGTAATCAACCTAGGGTCTTGTCATGAGTTGCCAAGGCTATGAAGGCCTTTTGAGTTTGCCGACTCTGATCTTATTTAGACAAGGTCACAGTCAAAGTGGAAGTTCTCTCCTCCCTTCAGAGAAAGGTACCTCCTTCTTTGATGACTCATTCTTTCCACTGGGATCTCACTCATAGAGATCTTTCATATAGGTGGGTTTTTTTTTTTTGTTTGTTTGTTTGTTTTTGCCAGAGTGTCTTGGCTTTTCATGCCTAAAATACTCTCATGGGCTCTTCAGCCAGATCCAAGTGCCTTAAGGGCTGATTCTGAGGCCAGAGTCTGGGGCAGTCTTGAGGCCTGTCTGGATCCAGATGGTCAAACAAGGTCGCCCAGAATCCTGTGCTGGTCTGAGGCTCGGCATGGCTCCCACAGCAGCCCCTTCGCCCCAGTCCTGTATTCTTCCAGCTTACCCACCCCAGCAGAAGCCAAACTTCTTTCCCCAGAGTCACAGAACACTGGGGCAGGGTTCTTATTCACCAATCTCGGGACACTCACATGAGGAGTCAGAGTAGACCTGAGAGTCCTAGGAGGTGGGGGTTTGGTCAGCCCCACTAGACCTGCAGGGCCAAGGGTCATGGACACGTGGCTGGCTAGGCACCTGAACTCACCAGACAGTTCCTTCTCAAAGTTGTGAGTTAACAGACTCTCAAGGTGCAACTCTCATCCAACTCTGATGTCTAGAAGATGGGCCTGCTGGGAGGGTGTTAGGAACCAAAAGCCATGCCCTGGGAAGGCAGTTGCCATGAGAGAGCTGCTCTAAAAACTGAATAGGAGAGACTGTCGCTATGGCACAGCGGGTTAACACCCTGGCCTGAAGCAGTGACATCCCATATGGGTGCCAGTTTGAGACCCAGCTGCTCCACTTCCAATCCAGCTCTCTGCTGTGGCCTTGGAAAGCAGTAGAAGATGGCCCAAGTCCTTGGACCCTGCATCCATGTGGCAGACCTGGGAGAAGTTCCTGGCTCCTGGCTTCGGATCAGCTCAGCTCCTGCTGTTATGGCCAACTGGGGAGTGAACCACTGGATGGAAGACCTCTCTCTCTGCCTCTCCTATCTCTGTGTAACTCTGACTTTCAAATAAATAAAAAAATTAATTAAAAAAAAACTGAATTGGACTCAGCTCACTCTCTGCTTCCTGGTTTGCCATGAAATCCCTCTTCTTGCAATGCCACGGCCATCCCCCAGCCTCATCTGTTATATATTAATGTTAGCCATCACAAAACACACCGAACACCGGAGTAGGGAAAGGGTTTATTGGGGAACACCCAACAGACTGGAGTGAAGGGGCAGCGAAGGGAAAGAGAGAGAAAGAGAGTATAAGAGAGAAACAGAGGAGAGGAGCTAGCAAGGAGAGAAGAGAGATGAGAGGAGCCAAGAGAGAGGAGAGAGCAGAGAGGAGCCGAGAGGAATCCAAGGTGTTACCGGAGAATGGCAGGGTTCTTGTCTTCACCCAAGAAAGAATTCAGGCGTGAGACAGAGTAGTGGAAAGTAAAAACCAGCAAAGTTTATTAGGGTAGGGACATCCGCGAGAACGGATGGGCACCTCTCCAGACAGGACCTGAGAGAGAGTGCGTAGACGCTCGGACAGGGGTAAGGAGCAAGGTTACATGGTTGAGTGGGGAGACTACACCTGGGCAGGCAGGCAGGTGGCTCAGCAGAGAGGCAGAGGGCTGAATGCGCAGTCCCGTTGAGGCCGGGGGTGGGGGTGAGGTGGTGTTTTAAGGAGATGGGTCTCTGTCTTCACACATTTCCTCCTGAAACAAAGGATTTTATGGATATAAATATTAAGAAGCTGCTATCTGAGTTTTCCCTTGAAGGTCTCAGACAGAAGGAAGCCTCGCTGGCACCATCCTGGGTTCAGAAGAAGGGTGAGCAGGACCCCCTAAGAATGGGGATCCAGAGCAGGGTGTTTGAAATGCAGATACTGGGAGATTGTGGAAGATTTGTCAGGCAGAAGGGGCGGGGACCCCCCACCTGGCAGGTTATCAGGTAGAAGAGGGCAGGGCAGGATACGGTACCGGGCTGCCCCTGAAACATTATTGGGATGGCTTTGAGATGCAGCATATGCTGGACATAGAAGTCTTCTCTTTGGGCCTGTTAGACACACATAAGCTCATATCTAACTTCCTACCTAACAAAGGGACCAGAGGAGGCTAGAGAGCAGAACCAAGAGAGCTTGTGTTCAAGAACAGGCCCTTTTAAAACTTTGCCCCAGGGCGGGCAGGGGAGCAGGAGCAGCGAATCCCATTAGGATGGGGGTGGAGCTTGACCACTGAGATTGGGCCATGTGGCCACCCGGCTAAAACTGTGCCAGTTTCCTAACATAATCAGATGGTAAAACTGATGGGGCTGCCCAGTCTTGGACTCTGAGCCCCCACAACTGTGAGCCAAAAACAACCCACTTCCAGTATAAGCAGCCTGTGTCAGGTGTTACTACTGCAGGATGTCAGGAGTTGTCCCAGAGGGCGTGATGGAGGCCCCTGGAGCAAGAGAGCAAGTGTGTGTTGCACCCCGCACGCAGTGCAACTCCACAGACGGATGTGCGTGTCCTACGGAGATCTGCTTGGGAAATCCCAAACGGAGCCACAAATGAGACCCCTCAATCACCCACGGAAACATCACACCTCAAGTTCTCATTCGGCATCCCTCAGTTAGTTTTCCTGTCAATGTCTTGAAGTCCATCTCTCTAGAGCTAAGTTGCCTTGCTCTGTTGACTAAAAAGAGCAAATAACTCATGCGGAATAGGCTTTCTCTGTCTTCCTGTGCTCCATGTGTGCCTGTAGATCAAGTGCACAGCGGATGGCGCCTACACACGCATCACTTAACAGCTCCATGAATGTGTTGAACTTCTCATGTGCCTTAATGCGTTTTTCCAGCCTTACCTGCTCTGTGCCATCCCGAGGAAGAGTGGGTATGCACGTGGAGCCTTTCTGTAGACGGTCCCCAAGACTCCTCTTGGAAGGGGGACCTGCACTGCATCTGTAGTTGTTTCCTCCTCTCCTGCTCGCTCCCGGCTCTGCCCGACAGGCTCAGAGATAACCTTGAGGCTTTGGCAATGGCGAGTGGGCTCTGATCCAGCCCTGTTCTTTGTCAGTTCACCATTAGTCCTCTGTTTTCACAGCTTCAGTTCTCTTTAGGTGTAACCCAATCTCCGTCTCTGTGTTATCTGTCTGTGACCAGAGTGCCTTGAAATCTGGCTGTGGACTCACCACAGCTAAGGCCTGGATAAGAGTGTAAGAGTTCTCACAAAGAACCACTTGCCATGCCTCCAGCTCTCAGACGGTTAACCTTGTAACCAGTACAACAACCAGCATTAACATGACAAACTGCAACCAGCATGAATGTAGCTACAGCTAGCATCAGCATTGTAAAAACCACAGCAACCAGCATTAATGTTCTGACAGCTACAACTAGCACCAACTTCATAGTAATACAGCAACTAGCATTAATGTTACAGCAGTTATAACCAGTATCCTTATTGTAAAAGCAAAATGAATGGAACACAGGTGCCAGGCTCCTTGCTAAAGTGTTTTTTACAAGAATTATCTCTTATCTTGTTTAATTGGAACCACAGTCCCTAGGCAATAGGCCCCATTTTTAGTCTCCTGAGAAAATGAACAGTGTGAAATTTGAAGCGAGCTGCCCCAGGCTAAGTCTGGGTCTCTGTCCCCTTCCCTCAGGGCTTGTGTTTCCTCCCCTTCCATTCTCTCAAAGTCTTCTCCTTCCAATGTGCCCTCCGGCTTTGCCTTCCCAAGAAACTTTATCTTGGACATCAGCAGTGATAGAAAATCACCCAGCCCAGTGCTTATTCTCTGCCTGGCTGCCTATGCCTGCAATAACAACGAACGAAATCTGCCATCTATCGGGGGAGCTGGCCGTCTGTTAGACGTGGCCTGCACTTAGCCATAAGCCCTGAGCACAGGTTCCTTCTTGAATGCCCAGCCCAGCCGCAGCATCCTCCTCCGATGACGCTCTCGCCCGTTTCAGGTGAGAGAGATTCAAAACTGCATCCAAAGGTTCTACCACATCAACACAGGGAGAAGGGGATGGGACAGTTCCCACTCAGGAAAACCTGGCTTTCTCTTCCCAGCACAACACACTGACCATTGAGGCAAACAGCAGTGGACAGCCCAAATGACGGGTAGCATCTTGAAATAAATATGGCAGTTGCGGTGAGTGGCTGAAAAGTCAGTGGAAATCATGGTTGTACCACATCCGGGCTGGGGGAGGGGTGGAAGCGATGCGAGTGAAGCTTCCTGGCGTCCTGGGACTGCCCGCTATTGCCCCTCTGCTGTTCAGGATCCTGCCAGTCACTCCCCTGCCCTTACCTCGTGTTGGTCACACAGTTCTTGCAATTCTGTCTGCTTGGGTCAACAGGAGTCTTGCTCTCAAGGTTTCTTTGTGCTGTTTTTTCATACTGAGCTCCTTGAATTATAATACTTGAATATTCCTCAATTTGCATTTTACTTCTCTGGCTTCCTGGCCCACTGCCAACGGCAATCCCTGGTCAGTGCACCTTCCGCCTTTCCAGCAGGCCAGAACCGTGCTCCGCCTTGGGTCTGAACTCCCTGTGTTGCCTTCTGTCCGATACCTGTGTGGTCCAAAGGGGATTCCAACTGTAGGGGCCCTCGCCCTCTGGAGCTCCTGTTGAAAGCTCTGGGGTTAAAAACACATCTCAGGACACATGCAGCGCAGTCCTGAATGTGTGCAGAGGCGGCCCATTACCAGAACACCACACTCTTCTCGCTGGAACCCAAGCCCGGCCACACACTCAGATCTCCAGCACTCTGCTGCAGGGGCTGGCTTTCAGGAGTGCAGCAGCTTCATGATATGGGCAGCTGTGATCGCAGTTCCCAGCGGGGCAGATGCCGGCTGACTCTTCTGTTTCCTAGCGGACTCTTCTGGCGCTCCGTTGGCTGAAGTTCCTGCCCTTTGTTTCATCCACACTGGTGTCCTGTTCCCGAGTTCCTCTAGAGTTATGTCTGGCAGCTGTTTGTACTGGGAAACACCCCTCTCTACACCATCTGATTTTAAACCTGGTCTGTGGGAACTTTTCTGTAGTTGGGAGTGTTATAGTCCGAAAACATCCACTGCCCCAAGAACGACTCCAAGAGACACTCATGCAGTCAGCAAAGGGTTTATTCATTCCAGCATGCTGGGGCTGTCTGAACACGCAGGAACAGAGCAGCCCCGAGACAAAGAAGGCCAGGGTTTTTATAGGGTTTTAGAGACATTTTATACATTATGGTACCATTTAGCAAATCATCTCATCCCACGGGAAATTTAAAGGACATCTCCTAGAATTGATTAGCACATCCAGTGGCGGAAAGGGACCTACTAAAGGTGGTTGGATGGCTTTGGGGTTGGTGCCTTTTGAATTGATTGGCCGAAGCATAGGGTCCGAGCTGCTGGGGTGTACGTGCTGAACTGCAGGGTCTCGGGAAGCTATTAATCACTCTATCTGCCCTGAGAAGACACCAGAAACTTTAGGTATTTCTCTGTTATCTGCTAATTGGCTGTTGCTAGGAGAGTTTATCGCAAGGGGAGTTCATGTATTTACTTTTAGGAGCTTCTGGCTCAGAGTTCAGGGCCTGGTCAGGCCCAAGCTACAAGATGGAGGTCTAATTAAAATAGTTACACCTTGATCCAGGCTCAGGTCTCACAGGAGAACATATCTTCATGGCCATTTCTTTTGCAAGCCCTAGAATGCAGATCTACTTAATGGACAGTGATATCCCATGGTCCATAAATACTAATAGGAGTCCATTAGGCTGCAATGCACTCATTTGCAAATGTTTTTAAAGAATATAAATGCTAATTTATTTTTGCATTAGAAGATGTATTCATGGCATTTGGAATCAATTCTGCTTAATTGGTATCAGCGAGTCTCACAGAAACAAGTGGATAAGTGGAACTCCAATTGCTACCCAGTGACAAAATTCAAGCTGAGGTCCGGCACAGTACTGGACCTCGTCACTGGCTACTGACTCACCGCCGTGCAGTTAATGAGCTGAACGCTTTTGGTGGACACCCATGTCTCTGATGTAGAAGCAGAGACAGAAAGCAGGAAGCTTGCTTGTTCCAGAAAGTATCTCATTAGATATAATTAAGATACACAGAAAGGGAGCACTCAAATTCTGTAGCTGTTGCCAACGGAATAGCTCAGCCATTCACAGATAAATGTGAGTCCTTGGCTATGCAGACTCACCCGCCAGTGTAGTGCCATCGGGATCCTGCTGGCTTAGCAGCTGGGAGCGCACAGAAAGCTTCTGAAGTGAGAGTAAAATAAACCATACCAGAAAGTATTGGATTCATCATCTTTAGAGTACCTTGCATGCAGGGAGTATCTGGCTAACTATTTGACAAGACAATAAATTTAATAGCCACATGGTACAGAGAGTTGGAGACATTCAACAGCATGGACTTGGGCTCAGGATTCAGTGCAGCTGTGGCACAAGGATCGGTAGAGTTTGATCCTCCCCAAAGGTCAGTCCTGCGGTCCCTAACTTTGTTAGGAAAACTCCAGCTCCATTGCCAGGCCTGCGCCTGCTCTTCACTTTAATCTCCAGTGGTTCTCTCTGAGAGTCTCCCTTTATTTCTCTTTTCCACCTCCCACTACTGACCCAGAGGGTACAGACTTGCGAGGAAACCACTCTGTTAGCTGTTTGCCAGGATTGGTGAACTGATGAGTGACAACAAGGAGCTTTATGAAAACAGAATAAATTCGGTGTGGGTTTCTCTGACCTACAGCATCTGTGCACAGTGAGGATGTCCTCTGAGCTACACCACGCATGCGTCATCTCCTTTATGCCTGTGTTAGCCCAGGTGGCTGCCCTCTGCCAGTCCTGTCTCACCAGCATGGACACCTGGTCTTAGAGAGGTTGTACAGTGTGCCAGGCAGTGCCAGGCAGGCACGCCAGGTGCTGGAGCCAAAAGACTGGCTGCCAGTGAGCCCCTCTCAGTTTCCATGTAGGCTTGAGTCAAGTTGTAACAGTGAACCAACAGCCGATTGCTGCATCCAGAGTGGAGAAACACATTTCCTGCACCCTTCCATGTCTTCAGATTTCACAAGGGGGCCGGCTCTGTGGCATAGTGGGCTAAGCTTCCACCTGCAGCTCCGGCATTCTGTTAGGGCACTGGTTTGAGTGCTGACTGCTCCACTTCCAATCCAGCTCTCTGCTGTGGTCTGGGAAAGCGGGATAAGATGGCCCAAGTGCTTGGGCCCCTAAACCCACATGGGAGACCTGGAAGAAGCTCCTGGCTCCTGGCTTCCAATCGGCCCAGTTCCTGCCATTTCTGTCTCTCCGTCTCTCAGTCTGTAACTCTACCTCTCAAATAAATAAATAAAATCTGGAAAGAAAAAAAAAAAGACTTCACAAGGAGAAAAATAACTTCCAAAGCTAAGCTTGGGGAATAGGCAAAACTAACGTTCCTTTCAGGTTTCTTTCCTTGCTAAATGGTTTTCTGCCAGCGGGGAGGCCTCAGCCTCTCACAGGGCAGGCTGTGTTCACTCCTGGGCGGGACTGGTGTTCACTCCTGTCCTGTCTTTGCCTCCCCTGCGCCTCCGTGTGGTGTGGCCACTGAGCACTGACCGTAAATGTCTTGCTTCTCATGGGAAGAGGCAGTCCACCCACTCCTTCCTTTTCCCTGCGTGTTCTTAGAAGCCACTTCGGATGGCCAAGCTGGAAGATATGGAAGTGCCCACGACGCCTGCAAGTGCAGTTCAGGAAAAACTCCGCTGTGTGAAGTGGCTGAGCCTCGGGGGCCATCACACTGCCAGTGGCCCGGGCTCATCTGAGCAACACAGGAGTGCAGCTGCAGGCAGAGACATCCACCCACCCACAGTCTTCCTGGAGGCCTCCCACCCTGGGAGGCGGCCTTTGTGCCCTGTGCAACCAAGGGCCGCAAGGCCACCGCCAGTCGCTTCCCAGTGCCAGCCTCAGCATCGCCTGCTCTCGGCACGTGGAATGGGGCTGCTGGATCTGAGCAGGGGAAGGGGCCCAAGTTCGGCATGGCCTTCAGCACATCGGGGACCAATGCCGACATGCACCCATGATGTCGCGGCAGCGTGCGTGAATCTCCGTCTGTCACGCGTGTCCCTGTGTGTTCAGTCCTGAGATGCTGCACTGATCTCTTCCAGAGTCCCAGGAAACCAGGCATTGTTTAGAACCTACGGCAAGGACAGAATGTCGAGTGAAAGGCGAGGCAGTGTTGGCGTCGTGGATGCTTTCACTTCCGTGACAGCCGGGCCACAGCACTCTCACGGATCCACATCGCGGCTGATATTTAAGCAGATCTGTGCTGTCCACTCCCCTGAGATGCATCGGAATCAGACGTGTGGGTGTCCCAGGAAAATGTCCGAGGCCCGTCTCTGGGGATTCACGTTAGAACCTGGGAATTTGTTAGAAAAATCTGAGAAAACCAAGCCCCTGCCCCTTACTTTTCCTTTATTTACATTTTACTTTTTTGTTTAGTTTTTTTTTTTTTTTTTTGTAAAGAGTTATTTGAGAGGCAGAGGCAGAGAGAGAGAGAGAGAGAGAGAGAAAGAGAGAGAGACATTTCATCTGCTGGATCCCTCTCCAAACGGCCACAACAACCAGAGCTGGGCTGATCCGAAGTCAGGAGCCAGGAGCTTCCCCAACACAGGGGCAGGGGCCCAAGCACTTGGGCCATCTTCCAATGCTTTCCCAGATCATAGCAGAGAGCTGGATCGGAAGTGGAGTAGCCGGGATGGGATGATGGTGCTGCGGGCCAGGGCTGCACGCCACAGTGCCGGCCCCCTTATGTATTTGCTTTTACCTGGCACACGGACCGTGCATTGTTATGGGGTATCGTGCAACATTTCTGTCCCTGCACATGAAAATACTCAACACTCCTTCTATGTATTTTCAGAGAAATACAGTATGTTATCACTGTCTGTAGTCACCCCACCATGCAATAACAGAATGTAGAATGGCTTGCTCCTCTCTGACTGTAACTTGGTACCCATTAATCAGCCTTTCCTCTCTGCTTCTCCAGTGTCTGAAGACTCAGAATCATGTCTCCCACTCCCCCATCAAAAAGAACACCTAAAAGTCTCAACTCGGGAGATTTCTGAGCAACTCAGACTTCAGACTTGAAGGAAATATTCATTGCCAACAGCCACAGTGTCACCACTCTGAGGTCCTTTATTCTGAGAATTTATCACCCTGCTTCTCCGATCCTCTCCAGTCCCCGCCTGCTTGCAGATCCTCAGAAGTGCATTCTCGTTTGCTCTCGGTGCTCCACGGAGAACAAACAGATGGGGCTGGAAAACCCAGAAATACAAATGGGGTAGAAGCTGCCTCTGGCTTTAGAACGGAGCCACAGTCGGTTGTAATTTTTTCTCTGTTTGACAAACAAACCTCCTGGAACACAAACCTCAAGACAGTTTCACGAGCAGGCTCCAACACATCTTGTGCTTTGTTTCTCTGGGAATACAAAGCTAATTTTAAGTTTTTTTTTTTTTAATTCTGATGTGTGAATGATCAATGATTGGTATTTGAGAAGTATATTAAATTTGGGGGTGGGGTCTGGGCAAGCCATTAGGACATATAGATCCCTTTCTTTCATCGGGGAAGGACTTCAAGGGCGCTAATCCCATTAATTAAATCGCTTCCAAATAAAGGCCATGTCCATTGACAAAGACAAATTACGCCCAGGATAGGTTTCAGCTTCCCTGCACGGGTTTGCCCTTTGCGTGTGGACGTCCGTGCACCGGAGTCCAAGGCAGACAATATTTTGATTCCACTGCTCTGTGTTTACCAGCTTTCTGTGGCAGAACTTGCTCAGAGAGTTTCAGGTTCGGGATGCAGAGTGGAAAAGCAAAGAACTTTAGAGCCTAAATGTGGCTGCCCAAGGGGGCACAGGGTGCGGTGGTGCAGGTCACACCTGGCACCAGGTGCTGGGCCAAGCGGCTGAAATCCAGCCAGAGCTCTGCTCCCCAGGCCAGCAGCCTCAGCGTGCACCAAGAAGTTCTCAAACAACCCCAGCCAGGCACAGCACGTTTCTCTGCTTCACACACAGGTGCCAGGAACCTTCCCAGAGGCCTGGCTGTTCCGAGTGAAGCAAGGGGAAGCTGTGTTTGTGAAACTCTCCACCCCCAAGGTCAGCAATCATTGTGCCGAGGCCTGGTCATCTGAGGCCAAGTTAGGCGGTTTGGCTGCTCTGGCCAGCGACCAACAGTGGAGGAAGGTGGGCTGACAGGCACACAGAATAATGAGCAGGGCTGCCTTTAAAGTCAGCGATAAAAAGTCGTGGTGAGGCCACAAGATCTGGTTTGGCCAATGTGTGCTCAGACCCCAGCCCTGGGTCAGGTGTGTGCAGGAAGCTGTTTGCCACATGATCTAACGCCTGCCTCCCAGAGCTGTTCTGTGATGGTTGACACCGAAGGGCCCTAGCTTCCCAGCCCCGGGTCCTGTGTCTTCAGCCCACGCGTGAACTCTGACTCCTGCGTGGGCACAGGTGACCTGCACCTGCACACAGGTAAGCTGTGTAGGCGTCTTTCCTTGCCCAACTCACCTGAACGGCAAGCACACTGAGGCCGTTATTAGTACAGTCCTAGCGAGAATCACTAGTACCTGCTTCATGGTGACCACAGCAGTTGCAGATCAGCAGTGTCACTGTGTGGCGACTCACTGAAGGGAGATGTTGCAGTGGTTCCCCAAGCAGGGCACTTGCTCCTGACCAACAGAATCGCCCGAGGAGGCTCTTGACCTCCTCAGGTCTGGTTCCTGAGGGGCCAGATGAGAATGGGGAGCTGGCCGTTTAGGGATCGTTCTTGACGCCTTTCACAAGGGATTCCAGTGCAGCCTTGATTCACAGACGCTGCCCCCGAGACAGACCGCCCAGACCCGCTTCTGTTTCTGTAGGAGAGGTAAGCCCGGGCCGGAGGCTCCCGGAGTCTCCTGCACCAACCCACACTCTGAGGGGCTCAGTCATTTAAAAGACGCAAAGAACTTTATCCTACACAGCATGGGGAGATGACTCAGATGAAGGTAGGTTTTCAGACGAGAGCACTCTTCACTCTTCAGTTTTCTTGTTAGCATCCAGCCACACTGAGCCCGGCCACGCTGCTGCTCACTTCTGAGTTCGCCGAAGCTCATCCACCCACGGGCCTTCCTCTAGGACCTCTTCCTGATGGGGTTTGTGCACAGGACGGCGTGACAGGGGACAGTGAAACAGGCAAGCAACACTGGCCAGCTGCTCCAGCTGGGGTGTCTTAGTGACTGGTGTCGCCTCAGCCTTCCCAGATGCAAAGGACAGGTGGCTTTCCTGTCACCTAACAGAGCAGGAGGGGTCGATGCTGTGAGAATCTGCCGGGCGATGTTTCAGCTCTGCACTGGGGCAGGACGGGCTGTGCTGGGTGCGGAGTGCTGTGCAGAGGGCCCTCAGGATCTGAGACTTATTCATGCCTCCTGCGCGGAACCAGTCATCGTTCTGCCAGCTGAAAGACGTAGCTTGGAAAGCCGCTGTAGAGTTCACCGACAAATTCCTTAATTATGCAGGGGAGCAAACACAGGCCCTGAACCCTCGAATGGCGCAGGCCCAGTCCGAGTGCAGTACCCTGGCAGAGCTGGGACCCGCTTTTCTCAGACGTGACTCCCGACGTCCTGCGTTCATTGGTCACTAGCAGGGCACTAGATGCAGATGGAGCTCCAGGAGGGTGTGTGCCTCACTGCGCCTGTGACCACCGGGCTCCTGTCCCTGACCATGCTGCTCGCTCCCCACCTTTCCAGCACACTGGTTAAAGTCCAGTCAAGTTATTGGAATCAGCTTGATTTTGAACCACACATTTGGGCTTATTGAGGCTTCAAGGAAGGCTTTGTTGCCAAGCTGTTGGATTTCAACAAATGAAGCCTCACTGGGCTCATGAAGCCAGGGGAGGAGACTTCCACCCAAATGTCAGAGCTGTCACTCAGGTGGTTCACGGGCAGACCCACAGGAAGTTTGGGACCAACGTGCAGCATCGCTTCTCCTGGGAACAGAGGCAGAAGAGATGAGGATGCCCCTAAATGGCTGGATTTATTTATAGCAAAGGCCTTTGATAACGAGGCAGGTGGGGCCCAGCGGACTCCGATGTGCGGAGAGTGACAGGCTGGCAGGAGGAGCAGGCCCGAGGGCGGTGGAAGAAGCCGGGAAGGCGCTGCAGCAAGCACTTAGGTGAGGGCACCTTCGGAAGCTCCTGGTGGGGGGAACCAAACTGTGTGCCGTTTGGTTCAGAAGGTTTCGAAATTCACTCATAATGTTTTTCTCAATAGGCGTTGTTCCCCATGGACTTTTTGAGGCCCCTTCCTAAGTGTGGACTTCCCGCACACCTGCACAGAGGTATCTCAGAGTTATTTCCCACGAAGTTTTTGCAGTCCTCTTACCCGCTTGCAGAGGAGACAATGAGGGAAACCTGTTTCCTTCCTCACACGGGAGGACAGCCCCGTGCACCTGCTGCTTTGCACACACAGTGGAGAGGAGCGCTAACTCAGACCTACTGCAAGGTGCCTGCCGAACTCTGCTGCAGCTGATGCTGCTGGCTGGGCAAGACAACACCAGCAGTGGACAGTGAAGGTCAGCACAGCCCAGCCAATGCAGGCGAGGTTCAGGCCCGATTCTCCCACGGGTTAGGATGCCTGTGACTGCTGTTGCTGGGATTTATTGCCATTGAAATGATGACACACTCTAAAGGTGAAGAGTACGCAGGTCTCCGAGCTAACCTCTAACTGGCCCAGGCTTGTAACCGCGGTTACACAGTGAGCTGCGTGGCTGGAGCCCTCCTGCCATGGTGTCAGCCACCTGTGATTCCCGGGGAGATGGAGGTGAAGGGGGAATTCCCCACGGCGGGAGTGAGCCGCTCAACACCCGCAGGTGTGAAAGTGAAGAGTGCGTGGGATGCTGCAGGGAGCTGCCACCGCAGGCATGGACGGTGTGTGGGCGGGGAGCACACACAGGGCTTTGAAGCCGGGTTGGAGCCCATCCATTCAGCCATCTGTGTATTTGTGAGCAAGGAGATTCAAAGTTCTTTCTCCGCTACATTAGGATGGAAACCTGAACGATTTCTCTCTGTGATAAGTGCTAAAAGAGCCACAGGGGATGAAAAGTTGGGAGGAGACAGGCACAACCCTCTTGCTCAGAAGTGAGTTCCTTCCACCCGCGGGGAAGCCGCCGGTCGCCCTCCCTTCCGCTGCCCTCCTGACTGCCCAGCGCTTTCCCGGCGGCTGCCGCTGTGCTACTGCATCGCTACCTCAGAACCTCTCCTCCCCAGCTCCTCCACTGCCTGCCTCCCGGCCCCTCCCTGCAGGAGGTGTGGGTCGCATTCTACACTGTGGCGAGGCACCAGTCGTCTGCCCCGAGCGGCTGCACAAGCCTCGTGGCTACAGTGTGAGAGGAAGCCCAGCAGCAGCCAGATGGGGTGAGAGACAGGACAACACAGAATCAGCGGCACCATTTCAAACAAAATGGAATGAGCTGAACTCGTCAGTCACAGGCAGATATAGGTGGAAGAAGGGAGTTAAAGGGTTAATGAGGCATTCCCAATGTAGAGGAAAAGATTAAAAGCATTGCAAGAGGAAAACAAAATACTAAAAATACCCCAGCTTTTTGTCCTAAATAGACTTCCAGGAAGAATGAAGTAACAGAAATGTGAGACTAAGATAACCTGAAGTCACAGGTACAGGTGCACTCAGTCCCCCGTCAGTGGGTGCTACGTGTGTAGCTTCAACCAAGAGTGGGGTCAAGAATAGCTGGGGAATGGGCTGGCGCTGTGGCTCAGCAGGTTAACTCCCTGGCCTGAAGCGCCGGCATCCCATATGGGTGCTGGTTCGAGACCTGGCTGCTCCACTTCCAGTCTGGCTCTCTGCTATGGCCTGAGAAAGCAGGGAAGATGGCCCATCTCCTTGGTCCCCTGCGCCCACGTGGGAGACCCAGAGGAGGCTCCTGGCTTCAGATTGGCACAGCTCCGGCCGTTGAGGGAGTGAACCAGCAGATGGAAGACCTCTCTCTCTCTGCCTCTCCTCTTCTCTCTGTGTAACTCTGACTTTCAAATAAATAAATAAATCTATTTAAAAAAATAGCTGGGGACAATACTGTGCCCATACCTACCAGCTGTAGACATCATTTCTCGTCATGATTCCCTAAACAATACATCTGATTGTGTGGTATTTGCATTGTGTTAGTGACTGCAAGCCGTCCGGGGAGCTGTGAAGCCTGCAGTGGTGCAGGGTTCCATGCAGGGCTGCAGTGTCTGTGGTTTGGTTTCTGCAGGGGGTCCTGGATGTCAGCCTTGGGTACTGAGGGGTGACTGTACTTTGTCGGTGAGATCAAACAAACATCGCTAGGAAAGTAAAGGTTCAGTGGACGGTTACTGCAGTTAGGAGTTGACCTTTGGAAGAGGGACAGGTGCTTTTCTAGAACACAGGAAGAGAGTCAGGCCCAGACCTGACCACAGAGAACCTGTGCAAAACCCCGGCCTGGGCATCCTAACCCATGCAGGTGCGACAGGAACGGGACTACGCCTGAGCATGGAACACTTCCCTCAGCCTTCCCTGGGTCCTCCTGAGGAGCGCCAGCGAATGTTAGCGATTAGTTAAACGCGGCAGGTACTGACTGAGGCGAGACTGAAGGAACAGAAATCTCAAAGCCAGTCCCCCATGTACGTTGACCTGGACTGAGCTTCTAGCCGCTGTAGGCATTTGGGCAGCGAATCAGCTCATGGGAGTTCCCTTTGTTTCTATCTCTGCAATAACAAAAATTAAATCATTTTAAAAAGCAATTTCCTATTTGAAGAGACGCAAACATTTAGACTACCGAATGAGGGAACTTCAAAAAGGTAATGGGAAATGGAATTAAAAGACAAGTTTATTTTTGTGAAAAAAATTTAAAATCCATTTTTTTTTTTTACAGGCAGAGTTAGTGAGAGAGAAAGAGAGACAGAGAGAAAGGGCTTCCTTCCGTTGGTTCACCCCCTAAATGGCTGCTATGGCTGGCACGCGGCGCTGATCCGAAGTCAGGAGCCAGGTGCTTCCTCCTGGTCTCCCTTGCGGGTGCAGGGCCCAAGCACTTGGGCCATCCTCTACTGCCCTCCCAGGCCACAGCAGAGAGCTGAGCTGGAAGAGGAGCAACCGGGATAGAACTGGTGACCGGCGTCCCAACCGGGACTAGAACCCGGGTGCTGGGACCGCATGCAAATGATTAGCCTAGTGAGCCATGGCACTGGACTAAAATCCATGTCTTTATGTAATACTCATGTACCATTTTCTTTCTGAAGATCCTTTATGTGATAACATAAAATAATATATGACAGCATTAAAATTAACTTTAAAAACCAAAATAATATATGAGCTAGCAGAAAATGTAAGTTTCTCTTACATCATGTTTCCCAGGCATATCTGAATACAAAAGAAATTGCAGACAAAACTTACTAGCTTCGACTGTGAAGTATCACACCAGTCTCTCCTGTCCCTGAACAAACAGATACTTTGAAGGAACTGTGATTTCCAGGCTTGGCTTCCTCTATACTCTGTCTCCACTGGGTCTCTGCCCCAGTGAATTCAGTCGTCAACCATCAACAGCCTCGTGGTGATCAGGAGACGGCACAGTCTCCTGTGGGCTCCCTGACACTCGGCGCTCTCCTGTGCCCTCCCCAAGCTTCCGGTGGTTTCAGTGATCAGGCACTCACCTGGTCCCTTCCCTGTTAGAACCTCAGCAGGTGCACGCGGAGCCTCGTGGAAGTGTGATGCATGGGACAGCGCCTGCCAGGGCACGCTGTGCGGGCAGGGGCACTTGCTCACTCACCGCTTCGGCAAACGCCCAGCTCAGCTGTGTGTCCCGGCCAGTCTCATGTCTCGTTTGGCCCACTCTCTTCTGCAGATTTTTCACGATGCTACTTGGTTCTACAGTGATATTTAATAATCATAATGTTTTCAATATAAGGTTTCTTTTCTGACTCTTAGGCATACATGAAACGCAGCACGTCGGGGACTTCATTGCAGTGAAAGGACAGCATCTAAATCACAGCAGCCTTGAAAGCACGACAGAGACAAGGTAACTGGGAAGACTGACAGGTAGGAGAAAGGGGTGCGTGCACTGGAATGCTCCCGTTTCCTGGTGGGAAGCCAGCGGACACCGTGTGAAGGGAAGAAGGGCTCAGCGGTACTCCAGGGAGGTGGGATGTTAACCTCCAGGTAGAAAGCAGCCTGCAAGGAACACTGGGCGCAGCGGTTGCTATGGGGAAGAAAACAGGGGGCCGGAGGGGGAGTGAGAGTTTGGCCTTTTGTCTTCTGCTGCTGTATAGTGCTTTTTAACCTTGCATCAATCCCACAAGACAATGCAGTGCTTATATACCGTGCTCACACCTGTTAAGTGAAGAGCAAAAAAAAAGGAGGTTAGATCCATGGCCTCGGAGCCCTTTTATCTGGGGAGCTGTGGTTTTGTGATCAGAGATGTGGGTAGGGAGTTGAGTCTTGTGGCAGTGGATTGCCAAGGAGATGGAACTGGAGCAGCCAATGACAAGGTTATCAAAGAAGGAAGGTAGGGAAGTAACGAGCATCGGATGGAGGTGTGAGCACCGGGAAAACAGCCTTGAGTGCAGGTAGCACACCTGTGGCCTGGAGGTGGATCGGGTGGGCGTGTGGGGTCAGAGAGAAGGAGGTGGGAATGGAGAGACTTGCTGGTAACTGAAACGGGGGAGCCAGGGGTTGGCTGAAATGACAGAGCCAGAGTCAAGGGCATAGTCCAAGGCCAGGCCACGGCCAGCAGAGAGAGATTGTAAGCAGGAGAAGCCTTGTAGTCATTGTGGATGCCACAGAGAGCTTGGTGGTGGGTGCAAGAGAGGTAGGCGGAAAGAGTGTGTGGTTTAGCGAGGGGCAGAGCACAGCCCAGCTCTCCTGCAGGGAGGGCTGGAGACCGTGCCTGGCGGGTGCCGTTACTTGTAGTTGGGTGTGCTCTGAGTTAAGGCCACCAAAACAGAAGAAAGCGTAAAAAGATTCTGTTGATAGAGGAAACGGAAGGCATTGAGTGTGGACCCAGTTCTCCCACTCGCTCCTTAGTGTTGGCCGTACCACGTGTAACACAACGAGTAAGCAGTGTCTCCCGGGGAAGCCTGGCTGACACTGCTTAGCTTACAAACGTAATTGCTCCTGGAGCGTTATCTGGTAGTGTTAGGAATATGCTCCTTAGGCAAACAGATGATTATGAAAGTGCATAGATACATTTGTAACTGTTACCCTTTCATAGCTTCCACAATTGCAAGAACTGAATTTCTTAGTTTCCTGGGAGTAAATTAGACTATCTCTGGGGGACATGAATTCGCAGCCATCTACTTGATTTGGATTTTTAAAAATATTTTTACCAGCGTCTCTCTATTACACAGATTTAAGTTTTTTAAAAATACATTATTTTAAGAGTTAATTTAAAATATGGAAATAAGGGAAGATCATTGCAGCTCTATTCCAAGTGAAAAGCAACATCTCCGTGAGGAGCCCAGTCCCGGGTTGTCTGGAAAGCACAGGTCACGTGGATCGGGGTGAGGATTGGGGGGCCGCACGCTCTTCACAGGTGCACCCGTTGGCGGGTAAATGAGGGAGCTGCCCCTGTTGTCCCGAGAGTACCCTGTGTCTGCTGAGCTGCTTGCCACAGAGAACGGGGAGCAATACTGGAGGAAGGAGTCTGCACGCCCACCCAAGGGAAAGGAGTGGAACTGCTCGGGCGAATAGTTCAGCATGTTGCCACAGTCACCAGCAGAGCATCAGAGCCCACACGTGGGATTCACCTGTCTCTTTCCTATGAGCCGTCCAGGCTGTGTGACATCTTAGGTTGAAGCACACAAAGCTCGGTAAGAACCCAGTGTGGCTCCTCATGGATCAGTTGCCTGTGACTGAACGGGTGACCTGTCTGCACCCCTCAGGGCATGCATGTGCATGTGTGTGCAGACACACATACCCCAAACGTGTGCACACATACCCCGAACATGTGTGCACACATACACACACACACCAAACAGATAAGCAGCAGCCAGGCACCCACAGTGAAGTCCCCTTGGAACAGGGAGAACAGGAGACACACACAGAGTCTCGAAGTCCTGCATGCGACATCTGCTTGGCAGGGGATCCATTTTTTAAAAATTTTTATTTGACAGGTAGAGTTATAGAAAGTGAGAGAGAGAGACAGAGAGAAAGGTCTTCCTTCCATTGGTTCACTCCCCAAATGGTCACCCTGGCTGGTGCTGCGCTGATCCGAAGCCAGGAGCCAGGTGCTTCTCCTGGTCTCCAATGGGGTGCAGGGACCCAAGCACTTGGGCCATCCTCCACTGCCTTCCTGGGCCGCAGCAGAGAGCTGGACTGGAAGAGGAGCAACTGGGACAGAATCCAGAGCCCATATAGGATGCCGGCACCGCAGGCAGAGAATTAACCAAGTGAGCCTGGCAGGGGATCCATTTCTCAGCAAGGTTCTGATTGTGCTTTCTTGGAGCCAGGGGCGAGGCCATCGCTTCCTCTGTCCGCCGACTCTGCTTCTCGCTTTTTTCACGTTGTTTTGCTTGGCCTTCCCGTGCTCTTCTCAGGCCGCAGATCCACTGTGCTTTCTGCCCAGGACCCTCAGGAGTCAGGAGTCGGGTGTGTGCCGTTCATCCGAGGTTTGTGGTTTGTTGAAGATGCTTTTCCTTCCAAGTCTTGGTGGCTGTCTGCATTACTTGTTGCAGGCAGTTCCATGTTCTGATCTCCAGATAGATGCTTGGTTTTCAAGTGTGTGTTTTCCGCTTCTTCTCCCGCATGCGTGTCTCTTGCACAGAGATGTTGGCTGTCCTAGGCCTTCTGGTTTCATTACCTGCCCACCCCAATAGGCCTTCCCTGCCAGGCTGAGTGCAAACCCAACTTTGTAGTTGCATTGGCCGCTGCGAGGGGAAGATGCTGACTTAGCTCACCGTTCTGTAGGCTCAGGAGACTGCTGCCAGCACTGGCGTGGCTCTGGTGGGGACCTCGTGGCTGGATGATGTCACAAAGCTGGCAGTGCATATGGGCAGAACAAGTAACATCGACACACAGGAAGCCAGCGTGTGGTCCATACGTTGGGCTGGCTGCTTCTTGAGAGAACTCAGGAATCCCACAAAACTCCTTAATCCCTCAAAGGCAGCTCCTCTGTTAACTTCCTGACCTCCCCAGGCCACACCTCTTAAAGACCCTGCCATCCCCCAACACAAGCACAGGACTCTTTGGTAGACTCAATCCACACCCAAACCGTGGCAGTCACTTACAGACTTTTCTGTCCTATTCTCTGTTTAGCGTCTAGAATTATCACCTTGTCAGCATCACACAGGACTTCAGATTTCTGCACACTTGTTCTGTGTAAGCAGCAGGTTGTGATTGCTCGGCCTGACTTGTGTCTTCCAATACCATGATTTGCTCAAGAGGTTGCAGCCAAGAGTCACCAATAGTACCATTTCTCAACCACTGTTCTTATAGCCAAGGGGTTTGAATATGTGTTAACCGCCTTCCATGCTCTCACAGACAACATTTTGCCTCTGGAAAATGGCTGGAAATGGCTCCACTTTCCATCTTTGTTGCCTATGATGCTGATTTTTTTGCCACCCACCATTCACTTTTAAGCAAAAGGCAGCCGTGGATGGGATATTCTGTGGTCTTCCAGGGACCCTGGCTCTCTGCGGGAGGTGGCACCCATGCCTGCTTCTTGTCCCTTCATTTCCATAGTGGTCGCTGATAGAGGCCTCGGTGACTTAATGCATAATAGTTGCTGATAGAAGCCTCGGTGACTTGGTGCATTAGAAGCCGATGCCTTGCCTGTGCGCAGTGTAAGTGGGCAGGAGGACACATTCATCCCAAGATGACCCAAGGCGTTGTCAGTCAGCAGGCAGCTTGGGGAAGGATGAGATAGGCAGTGTGTGGCCAGGCCGGAACATATCCGCCCGCCGTCACCTTTTGCTACATTCCATTGATTAAAATTGGTTCTGCAGACCAAAGTCCCTTCAAGGGAGGCTGGAACCATGGTGCGGTTGTGTTCTCCTTAGAAGGAGAAAGTGGTGGAAAGAAGCAGCCTTGGCCACAGATGCTGAATGATCGCTCCGGTAGAACAGTGGTATTGGGTCTGAGCTTCCCAACTACGAGGGTGAAAGTGAAGAACATTACTAAGAAAAGCACATGGTTCCTCAGGGCAGGACAGGGCAGCGCTGGAAATCATTCCAAAAATGGGCTTTGTTCCCAATGTGCAAACTGGCAGGGGACTGGGAGATGACAGAACAGGCCGTGCTTTTGAAAAGGGCCTTAAAATCGGTTTAATAGGGCTTCTCGTGTATTTCCTACGGCACTAAGCAGTAATTTGAGAAGAGATTTTCCCTCGTTACTGAGCCAGGGTCCCCATTTCGGGTTTTAGGAAGGGTGTGCCGTGCTCTGTGGTGGTTCCGTTGGTGTCAGAGAGTGGCCTTCCCTTAGGTTTTCTCCTCTTATCACTAAGAGAATGGAATGGTTAATGCTTTCTACTGGAAAGCAAAATACAAAGATTTCCTTGAGCCTCCTCTGGTCAGATTGATCACAGCCACCATTCTGAGATAAACAGCTTCCCGTTGTGCCACCGGGTACCCTGTGTGCATAAAGAAGCGGGCGTCCCTCACCCTGACTCCATCCACTGGGTGTGAAGAGGCATGGACAGCACTGCTCTGCAGCTGCAAGGAGCCAGCAGAGTGGAGCAGGTGCGTCGTGGCAGAGTGGGACCTGCACTTTGGAGTCCCAGAGCTGGAAACTGAGCTCTGTTCAGACAGAGTCTCGCACTTTTGGCAGCCGACTCCGTTTCTCCAAAGACCAGGTTTCTCATCCTTGGAGATGGAGACGAGGGAAGAAGGCTGTCCTTCAAGACCGTGAGGATCCCAGGAGTCCGCGCACGCATGAGACAGCCCAACACTGAGGATCCAAGGAGTCCGTGCACACACGTGACTCAGCCTGACGCTTGGCCGAGAGAAGGCCTCTCAGTGCAGATGAGCCAGGGCCCCTGTTGTTGGCTACTTATTGTGTAAGCAGTGCACAGCGGTTGGATATCCCAGCTGCTGAACAATGGTAGCCCCCTTTTATGCCACGCCTTCCCTGATGGTGAGCCACGTTCACTCGTATCTGCGTCCACGAGGTAGCCTCATCCACAATGCGCTTGTGCCGCCACGCCAGAATTTAGAAGGTGGAAAACAAGCAGGAGAGTGCGCTCCATCTAGAGCATGAGTTTCCGAGGAGCCAAGATGTCTAAATTCTTACAAACAGAAGCGAAGGCGTTGCTGTGTCTTCAGAGTTCATGGAGGAGATGGCGACTGCTGTTACATGAGCTGAGTTCACCAGTGGCTGCTACAAACGCACTTCCCAGAATAGTCACAGGTGTTTCTTTCAGAATCCCATGCTCTTTGGGAGACAGCTCCTTGGTATAATAAGATCCGCATTCTTGGGCCAGCACGTGATTTTATTCTCCCGTGACTTTCTGTGGAACTAACACTCGTATTCTATTTTTTCCTATCGGAGTCAGTTGGATTAATCCCACTATTCCTGCATTTCTTAGACAAGTCAAATGAGAGCAGACATATGAGAAACAAACACCATGTGCAGTACCCAATCACTAGGCCACATGCCGTGTTCCAGGGATGTATCAGGAATTTCGGTTATGGCCGTGGATAATGTATCTATTATCTATTATTATTATTTATTTATCTATTATTTTATCTATTATCTATTATTATTTATTTATTATTTATTATTCTGCTTTTTAATTACTTTAGTGTATTTATTGCTGATTTTTCTATTTCACTAACATGAGACTTCCTAACTCCCTTTCTGCTGTGCGCTTTCCAGAAACACAGTGAAAATAATCAAAATGGCAAGAACAGTTGCACTCCAGCTTCTAGATAAAAGTACCAAAAACTGGTTGTGGTCCCTAGCTTTTTCAGTATTCTTTGTGATATTATGGCCTGAGTGGTGTCTTGTCCATTGTTCCTGAGTTACAAGTTCCTCCCCAAGGCAGGCTGCAGGATCTCTAACTGTGCCCTTTTCTCCTAAGCCTGCCTTTGGGAAGGGCCCAGCCCCATACCGTGGAGGGGGCTGGAGAAGCCTGCACAGGCTCTGGGGGCCTCCATGCCCACGATGAGCACTGTCCTGCCCCTCTGCTCCAGTCTTCTTCCTACCCGTTGTCCATGCTTCAATCCTGCCCAGCCCATGAAGTCTCCATAAAGTCCCAAAAGGACAGGCTTGGGGGGAATTCTGGAGAGCTGAACACATGGAGGATCAAGGAGGGAGGGGTCCAGAGGGCATAGGCTCTCCAGTCCTCCCCCCAATGTGCCTGGCCCTGTGTGTGTCCTCATCTGTATCCTTGACAACAAACCAAGGAAGCAGCATTGCCCTGAGTCCTGTGAGTTGGCCAAAGTAATTGCACTCAGGCGGGGGCTGTGGGAACCCAGTGGGTTGGGGGCTGTGGCTGCTTCTCAAGTTGGGGCAGTCTTGTGGACTGAACCCCCAACCTGTGGGACCTGATGTATCTCCAGGCAGACGGAGCCAGAACTGAACCATGACTGTAAGAGGTCATTAGCTGAAGAATTAGAGAAAAAAGTACCTTTATTGGCCTGTTGTGGCTCACTAGCATGAGCTAGTAAATCATCAAAAGATTTGTAAAGGTCATGGTTAAGAGAAAGACCCTAAAATGAAACAGCTTTTGGGGGGAAATGCAGTCTGGCTATGAAATCTTGAGTGATGCTGGTGATTGACCCAGGGCTCTGAGCTCCATCTCCTTCCTGAAATACAGGGAAGCCACGCCGCCAAGGCAGAGCAGATATTGTTTTTTTTAAGATTTATTTATTTTTGTTTGAAATTCAGAGTTAGAGAAGGAGAGGCAGGGGCGGAGGAGAGAGAGAGGTCCTCCATCTGCTGGTTCACTCCCCAACTGGCTGCTGCGGGTGGAGCTGCACCAATCTGAAGCCAGGGGTGTTTTCTGGGTCTCCCACGTGGGTGCAGGGGCCCAAGGACTTGGGCCATCTTCTACTGCTTTTCCAGGCCATAGCAGGAAGCTGGATTGGCAGTGAAGCAGCCAGGACTGGAACCGTTGACCTCATGGCATGCCGGCACTGCACGCAGCAGCTTTACCTGCTATGCAACAGTCCTGCCTCAGTAGAGCAGATTTGCTGACAACACCCCAGAGCTCTGCCATAACTTCTGCCCTGCGCACAAACAGAGCTCCCTTGGGTTACAGCGCTCAAGAGCAGGTGACAACTCTCCAGATGTTGGGACCCAAGTGGTGGCATCACTGAGTCGCAGCACGCCGGGAGTGCTGTGGTGTTTGCCCTGGGATCTGGTGGTGTCAGTGTCCATGTCGCAGAGAAACAGTTGATCCTGTAGGTGGGCTTGAGGATAGGAAAACAACGACCAGAAGCAGTGTCGCTACGCCTGTGTGGTGTGAACTCAGTGAGGGACCTCAGGGGGCACGGTGTTGCTGTGCCCTGGGTCTCACAATGACCGTGTGCAGCGACCAGAAGCAGTGTCGCTACGCCTGTCCAGTGTGAACCTGGTGAGGGACCTCAGGTGGGCACAGTGTTGCTGTGCCCTGGGTCTCACGATGACCGTGTGCAGCGACCAGAAGTAGTGTCACTATGCCTGTGTGGTGTGAACTCAGTGAGGGACCTCAGGTGGGCACGGCATTGCTGTGCCCTGGGTCTCATGATGACCCTGTGCAGCGACCAGAAGTAGAGGTCAGCGCCAGAGTACATGGGGGCTCCCTCCTTAGCACTTCGTCCCCGACGCCCTTGACTGAGCATGAGGAGTGGGCACCAGAGCCAGGGGCTGTGCCTCCCGAGTGTGTTTTCCTGCCGCCACCGCAGTCGGAGCTTTCAGGCATCCAAAATTAACTTCCGGCACGTCTGGCTGTCTCCATGCTCATGTTGGCTATCAGCAGACCAGAATATCTAAGCAGAGAAAATGCTCAACACAGCTCTTGTGTGGCAACTGGGAGAGGCCTCTAATTAATGACCGAGTTAACATTCTTGCACAGTACCAGGTCTCCTCTCCGTCAAATCTGCCATCCAGAGACTTATTAAAGCATATTTTGTTTTGAGTTCCAAATATTGTCGTGGGCTTTAGGCAGTGTGTTTACTGCGGTGCGTTTCCCCCACTGTTAGCTCAGGCACTCTTTCCTTGGAGTGCCTCTCCCTGGACAGCGTGTCTGGGTCAGAGCAGTTACAATGCTTAATTGCAGATGAAGAGCCCTTTCGGCGTCTGAGTGGATTCTGAGCAGTGCCTGCTCTAGGTGGTGGGAGCTCAGACATGCTGATGCTGCCGGCTGCATTGTCCCCGGCCGTTATTTTTGGTCCACCAAATAGCAGCTGCTGCATATGGTAGCTGTTGAGTTTCCTGCTAAAGACCCACTTACTGGCACACGCAGTAATGTTTGCCTGTGCTATTTTGGTCCATCCCCTGTGAGGCTCCGTTTCCACATTTAAATACAGATCACATATGGTGACTGGAAACCACTGTTTGTATGTAAAGCATATGTCCAATGAGTAAACCATGGAGCGTAGTCTGGCTCTGCCATGTTCCATGTGCCTTCTGGAGGGGTTGCAGGTTAGTGGGAAATGATGTGACCAGAACTGCAGGTGGGAACGTTGGGTGTCTCCGTCAGAAATCCAGTGACTGGCAGTAGTACAACAGACAGGACGTACAATAGAGGTTGTTGCTCCAACTGTAATTACTGTAAGAACTGTATGAAACTGTAACACAAACACAATAAGAGTAAAATACAGCATTAAAATCCTGCAGCAGTTGAATTCGTAACAGTGATAAAGTTGAGAAACCAGGTAGCTCTCCTAAAGCCCGGATTCATTTTACAAAGCATAGTACAGTCGGGACATTTAGGTGCCGGTGACGCTGATACCGTGTGAACAGGCACTGTGGAGGTGGGTCCAGGATTCAGGGGACTCATGGTGCAGTGGGGTCGACATGACGTGCTGACAGGAGACTATCGAGGAAGGGCAGGTGTGTGAGAGTCGTGTGCAGCACTCTGGGGTTCACCAGCCGGCAACCAGCTGAGCTCTGCCGGTAAGCACGTGTCCTGGCTAGCGAATCTGGTTCCTTCCTGGGCGAAGTTTTGTCCTTTGTGAAGTTAGTGAGTTCAGCGGATGAACTGTGTCTCCCCACATCCGTATGTTGAAGCCCTGCCCCTGGGCATGTTTGGAAGTGATTAGGGTTAGCTGTGGACATGAGGGTCTGACCCCATGATGGGATTAGTGGGTTCATGAGAAGGGGAGGGAGGCCTGAGCTCTCTCCCACTCCACCATAGGAGGACCTGGTGAGAAGCTAGCTGGGACCTGGGTCTTGGACTCCCCAACCTGCCGAATCGCAGGGGAGAGATTTCTGTTGGTTAGCCGGGTCCCTGGTCCCCGTCTCGGCTGCCCGCGGTGGCTGAGTCACGGAAGCTCAGGTGTGGGTGCTGCTCCTCGCTGACAGCTTTCTGCCATGACACTCCATCACGAGATCCTGCCAGTGAATCCAAATGAAATGATGTTCCATTCCGGGGTTTATTATTTTTTTTACTATATTTTATTTTTTAATTTGTTTTCAATGCTTTCAAGTTGAAAGCCGTGCACAGTTTATGTGGTTTATGTGATAACTGAGCACAATAGAATATTTAATTAAACAGAACTCCTCATTCCCCAGCAACAGAGGATTTACTTGTAATTTAGTGATTTAAATCCTACTGGTATCTCACAGCTGCCCTATGAAGTAAGAACGTCTTAATACTCTTCTCTCTCGCATTCAAATCCATGAAGCTGTGACTAGCTGAGGTTATAGCTTCATTGTTTACAAAATTTTCAGGCTGAAGTAGTTATTTCAAAAAGGTTGGTACAGTTAAAATAAACATTCTTCAATGCAGTGCCCATTTGCAAGATGCCTTAGTTAAACAGAGCTTCCTACACCTAACAACAAGCTTTCGTGTGAATGCTGTTCTCAGTGCCTGTGGGCAGCAGTTCATTTAACAGTGCACACCCTCCCCATGGGTTAGAAATGATGAACATTTGTCACCAGACTTGCTCATTCTCATAACCTGCTAAATACCTCAACTAAAGTTGGATAAAGTCCACCCAAATGCTAATTCCCAAGCCTCCGTTTGGACATCTGACTGCTATGCTCTTGAAGGGCTGGGCCACAGTTATGTCTGGCACATTCCCGTTGGTGGCTGTCTGGGTTTCTTCCAGCCTCGTTCTACTGAATACAAAGCTCAACTGACATTCTTACATACGAATCTTTGCTAGCTGATGTGA
Organism: Sylvilagus bachmani; assembly: GCA_015711505.1. NCBI lineage: Eukaryota > Metazoa > Chordata > Mammalia > Lagomorpha > Leporidae > Sylvilagus > Sylvilagus bachmani. Next base: position 1,278,481 of record CM027389.1, read on the forward strand.
GCGTATACTTATTTTGCATAAATTTCTAGATGATTTACTGGGTCAAATCAACATGGAGTGATGCTGAAACTGAGACATTAGGAAGAAACTACGTGACGTTATTCTTCAGCCGCTGAGGACTTGGCTCAGGAGCCACCCTTTTCAGAGAGCATTGGCCAACCTTGTCGAAAGCTTAGTCCCTTTGCGTCAGTACTGAGTTCAGAAAATCCCTGCTCTTGCTTGTCCTGCACAGGCCATGTAGGTCCTCAGGTGGCCGCAAGAGGGTGCTGCCACCCTCCGGCCACAGCTCCTCCTGTGCCTGTGACCCCAGCCGCCTCTGGGGCGGTGACTGCTCAGGCTCAGGTCACCAGCCTGAACCTGAGGGCAAAACTTAACACTTCTCTCTCTTATTTTCCAAGTGTTTGCTTTTTATATCAACCTTTTCTTTTTCAGATTTTGAATCAGTTTTCAGCAGATTCAATATGGATTGTGGATACAATTCTAAGAACATAGTGATCGCTTTTTCACCTGGTGGCCTCCTGCCCATTTCTGTGCCGGTCACTGTGGGCTCCGGGCCTGTCTGACAGCATGGCCGGCCGGAGACCCTGCTGCTGTTTGTGCTGTCCGTCCTGGCTCCCTGGTGCCCAGGTTGGTGCTGGGTGCAGAGTCCTGTTTCCCGTGGTGGAATCTCACTCGTGTGGGCGGGCAGAAGATGATCCGCTGTGTGTCCTCCGGGGTCCGTGGCTTATGGTGCATATCCGTTCCCACGCCACAGCCTTCTCTTGGTATTTTTACACCCACACTTTGGAGCTCTCTGAGACTGATGGTTGCAAGAGGATTGTGCTTTGAAATCTCCAGGTGCGGTTTTAATGCGTAGGGAGGAATCTGCTCCAAAGAGCTCTGTGTTTGTCTCTTTTTCATGGAATAAATGTTGGATAATGGTCTGGGAGTTAAAAACTCTTGCAGAATTCTTGGGTGGTTACCTCAGAAGGTTATTTTCCTGTTCGGTGTTTACTTGAGAATTACACTGTAAGTAAATCACATATACGGTTGACAAATGAACTTCATTTCTAAAGTCAACGGTTGAGAAATGAAGCACACTGTGGCCGTGCGAGGATGTGCGCCTCATGGACTTAGGGGTGGATTTGTCCCACCTTTGAGAACTTTACTCGGAGGTTCCTAGATCACGGGAAGGAGAGTGGGCAGCTGCCCAGGATCTGGGAAGTTTATACAAAATGTGCTGTGGATGCATCCTCTTGTAAGAACCGTTATTCCTACTTACTAGTTTCGTAGAGTCCACTTTATCTGGAACTCTATCTGAGCCTTTGTCGTACGCTACTGGGTAAGCAGTCAGTGATCATAGCAGGCCGTGCAGCAGGGAGCTGACCATTTATCAAGTGACCCCCCCCCCCCGTCTCCCCACTCACCAGTGTGTCACCCACTCACCGTGGCTCTGTGGATCGGCCTGCTGAAGTGCGGTAAACAACAGCACATGTGTATGTGCCACCGGAGAGCGGGGCGATGGCGGACTGGAGAATTCATTACAGGCAAATCCAATGGTGTTGTGGCAGACCCCTTAAAAATGAAGAGAAAATTCATGCAGGGTGATTGAGTGCCTTGAAGTCCAGAAGATGCGGAGGAGTTCTTGGGGAAGTTTCTGAGAACCCCAGGCTGCCCACGGTCATTTCTCAAAGGCAAGGCCATCTCGTTGGGCTCGCTGCATGAGAGCAGAGGGTCACGCTGTGTTATCCGTGTTGCCTTTGGAAAACTTCCGTGGGGGACAAAAGGAACTGAGAGTCGATAAGGTGTTCGCTGTCCCTAAGAAATTAGCACATAATTGAATTTAGAACCTACATTTTACTCAATCAGAAAAAACGCATCTGTTTTCATGAATTTTAGCTTTCCTGTTCAAGATGAAGTCTCGGTCACACTGTTTCACCCCCAGAAATCAATGAAGTATTGATCTGCATCCTAAATAGATTTCATTCTGGGCCATTTCTCCAGGGCCGAATCCGGTAGCTTATTTCTGTGGCCACCAAGCTATCTCCTGCCCCCAGAATCCCTCTCCTGTGTGTCTGCAGCCATTGCCGGGCGCAGGACATGCCTCGCCCAGGAAGTGGGAAGTGAGAGTGAAGAGTGGGAGTGGCGTTTTTTGATCGAGGTCGAGGCTGGGCTCCCGGCAGTGTGCACCCCTCCGAGTGCCTGATACATTTCCACACGCAGGTGGCATGCAGGTGTGTTCACGCCAGCCTCGGCACACACACGAGGAGTGTGCTGTGCCCTGACTGACGAGGGCCTTGTGTTGCGTCAGCTGTGGCAGGGCCTTCTCTCTCCTGTACAAGCTGATGGCCCTTTGGGGGACAGGTGGCTGAGTGGTGATCAGAACCTGGCCACGTGGTGCCTGGCTGCGCCTTCCACAGGACCAGGCTTAGCAGGTGCTTGCTGTGGGCTGCATCAGGCATCCTCACCCACAGAGCATGCGGCACTTGTGGGTCCACTCCCCCATTTTGTAAAAAAAAAAAAATTTGCAACACTTTGTGTCCCCTAATTTCATGGAGACGTGGTAAGATTGAACATGACGTTGGATGTGAAATCGTGAGCAGGTACTGAATGGGCAATGCATTCAGGTGGTTTTAGTCCTGCTGGCGTCACGTGTGGTGTGTGTGTGTGTGTGTGTGCTAGTGTGCATGCATAGAGCACACGCGTGGAGGCCCTGGATCACAGATCTCTGCAGAACTCCCCCAGTGGCCGGGGAGGCGGCAGTGTGCTTCCTCCAGGCACCCTGTGCTATTCCTGGGCCTCGTTCTCTTGGTCTCTCTGCCAGTTTGTCACTTGCCTTCTGCAGGAGAAGCAGGAGAGTGTTGATACCCCAATCCACACAGATAGCTGTGCGTCACCCAGCTCCAGGATGGGCACACGTCTGTAGAGCAAACGGGGACGAGGAATGCAGCGGGCTTTGAGTCCCTCATCCCAGTCAACACAAGTGACTGAATTCTGACCAATGTGATGGCAAGGTACAGGAAGAATCTAGATCCCTGGTAGAACCACGATGTGGCTGCCAGTGTTTGTGCATGGCGTGCTCACGGTGCAGTGTCATTCCAGGTCTTGCTATGGGAGAAGGTACCGAACTTGCTGTTCCACTGAGGGGCCTCTCTTCCCCAGATGCTAAGTCCTGTTGAGTCTGCTTGAAAAGCAGTTGAAGGGAGCTCTTGGGGAGAAGGGAGTTTTTACAGACTCACCTGTTATGTCGCAGTGGGAGGGGACCAGCTCCTGCCCTGTGAACCTTGGCCTGGAAGCTCCTGGGGCTGGAGCCACAGCGGCTGTCATGAATCCCCTGTTCTTGCTGGTACACATGGTGGCAGCACTGGGAGCCCCTGGCTGTACGTGTCCCTGTCCCCGCCCTATACTGAGAGACTCGGGGGGAGTGCACCAGAGCATGAGCCACAGCGCAGCTGTTGGGACAGTGAGGAAGCAGGGGTTCCGGGTGAGTCCTGGCTTGCTCCCTGCTACCACAGGGTTCTCAGATAAAGTACAAGGTGTCACTTACACTGGGATTTCAGATAAAGGACCAATTGTTGAGTGCAATTCCCACTTAGTGCGTAACACAGAAACCTTGCCCCGACCACTTATACAGCATGAATGGCTTTGTCCAGTCCTGTAGCAAAGGGGAGAGAGACAGAGCCACACCGGGGTGGATGCCAGGGCAGGAGGGGAAGATCCACGTGACCATAGCACTGCGTTTGCCGTTTGTAAAAAGATTGATCTATTATTTGAAAGACAGAGTTACAGACCAGAGGTACAGGCAGGGAGGGAGATTTTTCCACCTGCTGGTTCATTCTCCAAATGGCCACAACATCTGAGGCTGCGGCAGGCTGGAGCCAGGAGCTTGGAACTTCATCTGGGTCTCCCACATGCGTGGCAGGGGCCCAAGCACTTGGACCAATATCTGCTGCCTTCCAAGGCTTATTATTAGGGAGCTGGATGAGAAGTGGAGCAGCCAGGACCTGTACCAGGACCTGTGTGGGACGCTGGCATGATGGGCAGTGGGTTAACCTGCGACACCACCGCAACCCCTTTGTTTCAGCATTGAGCTCCTCAGGGCTGGAATCCAGCATCTTAGAGACAGCGGGAGACAGAGCCCTATCTTCTATCTTCTGTGTTGAGGAAAGAGTCCCTGCCTTGTGGAAGATTTAGATATCAGAGGAAAACTGCCAAGTTCCTAAGGGCTGAGAGCTGGGAATAAAACTGCCTAAAGTTTAGTGGAGGTGAGGGCGCAGTAAGGCTGTCTGCTCATGTGTCCCGAATACTGTGCAGGACATAATCATGTCCAAGAAACAATACATAAGTCCCCGTTAACCTGGAATTCAGGTTGAACCGGGCGTCTGCTGAGCCCAGCAGACATAGGCAGCGTGGTGTGGAGCCAGCAGGCTGTCCTTACAGCTCCTGAGCTCCTCCCTGGAACATCAGATGTGTTCATTCAGAGCTTGGTGAACAGCCACTGTCTCCCCACACTGCCTCTGTTGCCATTAGTTCCTATAGCTACACCGCTCTGTGCATCCGTGGTGCACCTCTGGTGCAGAGAGAGGTGCTGCCGGGCAGGAGCCCCACGCAAGACTTCCACTGTTTGCCCCCAGCCTTTCTGCATTCTGGGGCTCATACACGAGGTCAGCACTGCTGGAGCCAAGGGACAATATTAGTTACGCTGTTGTTCAACCACGGCCTGGCTTACCTTAATTGTGAGAGAGCCTGGCTGAAAAAGAAAGAAATCTTGTGCGGAGTGACACAGACCCCACATTGAATGGCCTGCACAGGAGGAAATGCTCATCAGAGACGTGGGTGTGGCAGCAAGACTGATTCACAGTTGGAGCAACAACGTGTCACTCGTGTCTTGTTGCCGATGTACCGATGGTAATTTGGGGTTTTTTCCAAATGCTTTTCAGCACCTGCCTAGGTGACAAGATAATTTTACCCTTTGAGCTCTTGTCAAGCTCAATGCATTTGCTAACATTAAACCATCCTTGCATTCCTGGGATAATACTTACTTGATTATAATGTAGTTCTGTCTTAGTGAACTGTTCATTTGCAGTCATAAATGTTTTAGCCTGGCTTTTTAATCAAGCTTCATCTGTTTTTTTTTTTTTTTTTTTTTTTGTCAGTGGCACATGTGGTCCATAAACAGATCCTTCACACTCAGCCTTGTTTTGCATATGGTGCAGTAAACGGAATGTGACTATGATGACTTAAACAGCTGGCCACACCCGCTGTGTAGGCACCTGGACCCTTTGTTTTTTTTCTCCCTCAGTGAACCTCGTGCAAGTCTGTCTCTGCTTTCAGCTCAGCTCCAATATCAAGTCTTCCTGGAGAAATACCAAGATGCCCTAAGACCTGTTGTTCCTCCATGGCCCTGTCTCCTTGAATGATTTTTTCCTCCCATAAGATAATTAATCAGTCAGTGTTAAACTTCTGGAAAGAAAGAAACAAGCACTTGTTTGAGATGGTGAGAATGTTCTTATTCTAAAAAGATTTGGTTTTTTTTTTTGAAACACAGAGTGAAAGAGGAAAAGAGAGAGAGAGAGAGAGAGTGGGAGAGTGAGATAGAAAGAGATTTATCTATCTGTTGCTTCACTCCCCAAATGGCTGCAACAGCCAGGACTGGGTGAGGTCAGGAGCCGGGAGCTGTCTCCCACGTGGCTGCCAGGAGCATAGGCCCTTGGACCATCATCCATTGCCTTTGCAGGTGCATGGCTGAATGGGAAGTAGGGGAGCTGGCACCCACATTGGTGCCTGTGTGTGGGATTGTGGGACGCGGGGACTCACTGGTACCCAGGTGTGGGGTGTGGGACGCAGGGACTCACTCTGGTACCGGGTGTTGGGGTTTGGGACGTGGAAGCTCACACTGGCCCCCGGGTGTGGGACTGTGGGATGTGGGGACTCACGCTGGTACCCATGTGTGGGGTGTGGGATGCAGGGACTCACTCTAGTACCCAGGTGTGGGGTGTGGGACGTGGGGACTCACTCGTACCTGGGTGTGGGGTGTGGGATGCGGGGACTCACTCTAGTACCCAGGTGTGGGGTGTGGGACACAGGGACTCACTCGTACCTGGGTGTGGGGTGTGGGACGCAGGGACTCACTCTGGTACCCAGGTGTGGGGGTGTGGGATGCAGGGACTCACTCTGGTACCCATGTGTGGGGTGTGGGACATGGGGACTCACTCTGGTACCCAGGTGTGGGGTGTGGGACGCAGGGACTCACTCTGGTACCTGGGTGTTGGGGTATGGGACATGGAAGCTCACACTGGTACCCAGGTGTGGGACTGTGGGATGCAGGGACTCACTGGTACCCAGGTGTGGGGGTGTGGGATGTGGGGACTCACTCTGGTACCCAGGTGTGGGGTATAGGATGCAGGGACTCACTCTGGTACCCAGGTGTGGGGGTGTGGGATGTGGGGACTCATGCTGGTACCCATGTGTGGGGTGTGGGATGTGGGGACTCACTCTGGTACCTGGGTGTTGGGGTGTGGGACATGGAAGCTCACGCTGGTACCCAGGTGTGGGGTGTGGGACGCAGGGACTCACTCTGGTACCTGGGTGTTGGGGTATGGGACATGGAAGCTCACGCTGGTACCCAGGTGTGGGACTGTGGGACGCCAGGATCACAAGCAGCAGGATCACGTGTTGTCCCACGGCGCCGACCGACCCTTGGGACATTCTTTGAGAAGTAAAGTTTGGTTTCTTTTCACAGCTACAATTACACATTCACCTAGTAATATTTAGAGCCTGGATTTTTCGGACTAGAAGAGATCATTGAGTGCAATCATTTACTTGAAAGTCAACACAGCTTCTCTGCAGAGAGGAACTAACGCATTTCTCAAAAATGAAACTGCACATATTAACAGAGCATGATAAGCATGATATTTCAGTGGAAGAAGCATTTTTTTTTTTGACAGGCAGAGTGGACAGAGAGAGAGAGAGAGACAGAGAGAAAGGTCTTCCTTTTTCCGTTGGTTCACCCCCTAATTGCCACTGTGGCCAGCGCGCTGTGGCCAGCGCACTGCACTGATCCGAAGCCAGAAGCCAGGTGCTTCTCCTGGTCTCCCATGAGGGTGCAGGGCCCAAGGACTTGGGCCATCCTCCACTGCACTCCCGGGCCACAGCAGAGAGCTGGCCTGGAAGAGGGGCAACCGGGACAGAATCTGGTGCCCCAACCGGGACTGGAACCCGATGTGCCAGTGCTGCAGGCAGAGGATTAGCCTAGTGAGCTGCGGTGCCGGCCCAGAAGCACATTTTTTAATACCTAAACCCAATGCTTCATCTGGAAAACAAAAGAGAAGTTCATCAGCCCCGCATGAGGACAGTTTTCCAGCTCCTACCGCTTTTCCTGAGGCCCTGAGCTGCCGACCCCAGGTGCAGATTTTGCAGCCTTGACCTCCGAGCTTCCCTCCAGCAGGGAGTGGTGCAGGGGGTCGGAGAGCGGTGCGGCATTGTGCCCAGAAGATGCACTGATGGTGTCCGTGCTCTCAGGAAACGCTCACTCTCCCCACCCGTGCTGCTGGAGAGCACAGGTGGGATTTGTGGATTAGCTGCTTAAATATTTATGAAGCTATTTAGACATATTTTATTTATTGCAAAATGTTTATACTGAGATTATTTCAGGAATTAAGTTGCCACATGCTATCAGGGCTTAAACTAAAACCTAATTCTTCCCCGTCACAGCCGGGTAAGGCGGGGGCGGGTGTGAGTGGAAGAGGGGGAGGAGCACTCTTGGTGTCTGCTGCCACAGCCCCGCCAGGCACCTGCTGGAAGTGTCCTCTGTTTGGAGTGGCGGGGCAGAGCTGTGACATAGACATCCCAGAGTGCCGCGCGGGCTCACGCTCACCAGGAGCTCCGTAACTCAGAAAACCCTCCAGGTCCTGACGGGGAGACCGACCATGGGTACACAGAGTGCTCCTGCAAGGACCGCCAACAACCTCTGACGAATGTTAGAGCAGGACCGGGATGTCAGAGCAGGACTGGGATGTCAGAGCAGGGCCGGGATGTCAGAGCAGGAACGAGATTTCAGAGCAGGGCCGGGATGTCAGAGCAGGGACGAGATGTCAGAGCAGGGCTGAGATGTCAGAGCAGGACTGGGATGTCAGAGCAGGACCGGGATGTCAGAGCAAGACCGGGATGACAGAGCAGGGCCGAGACCCGGTCCCCGATGCATGCACGGGAAGAGGGAACTGCAGAGCCGATGACTAAATGCAAAGCAGTCAGACGTGGACAGAGTAGTGACCCGGGGAGCACATTCAGCTCTCGAGGGCCTGCTCTGCAGCTCACGTTTTCAAAACCTTCATTTGTTAGAAACGTTAAATAATTAGCAATCTCACCTAAAATTCCAGATTCCGGGGTTCTTATGAAACAAACGAGAAAACTCAAAGATGGGGCTGCTCGTGTCACATCCCGGGGCCGCCACCTGCTGGGTCTAAGCACCTTTAGCTGCAAGGGATGAGAATTCACCCTCGCTGGCCCCCAGCCCTGCTCCCCCGGGTGCTCCCCGGCTCCAGGAGTCAGCTGTGCTCCACCCACCTTGTCTCCTCCTCACTGCTGTGTCCGTGAGCCTCTGTGGCTCTGTTGGGAGCAAGTGCCCAGCTATGATGGTGGCTACTGGACAGGTGACTGGGACTCACCGCCGCACTGTCACTGTCCACGTCCACAGCCTCGAGTTAGGACTCGCACGTGTCACTTTTGGCTACCATGCTTGCCTTTCATCCGAGCACATCCAGTGTCTGTGACTTTCTCTCCATGTTAAGTGCGCTATTGGATTGCAGGCTGATTTGTTTCCAGTGAAGGGCTTGGACACCATCCAGTCATTTTGGAGCAGATTAGATAAAAATTAAAGACGTTAAAAGGAATCCCAGCTGCCAATGTTTTTGATCATCAGTGAAGCCATCTTCCAACAAGACCTGGGGCGCTTTCCTGCCTCGCTTTCGCTTGGCTTTTTCCTTTTGACGTCAAGTAGAGAAGCTCTGGAAAAAGAAAAAAAGAGGCCCCTCTGCCAACCACTGGGCCCACGGGAGCTCTGCTGTGTGGAGGCGGCAGCCTAGGCGGGGTGGGCTTCTCTGTACATGCACGCGGGTGCTGCTCTGCACGCGCACGGTGCACACTCTTCTCTACACACACACGGCACATGCTCCTCGTCTCTGCATGTGCACGACGCATGCTCCTCCTCTCTGCATGTGCACGGCGCATGCTCCTCCTCTCTGCACGTGAACGGCGCATGCTCCTCATCTCTGCACGTGCATGGCGCATGTTCCTCGTCTCTGCATGTGCACAGCACATGCTCCTCCTCTCTGCACATGCATGGTGCATGCTCCTCGTCCCTGCACGTGCACAGCGCATGCTCTTCCTCTCTGCACATGCACAGTGCGTGCTCCTTGTTTATTCATGCGCATGCGGGCACTTCTCTCTGCATGTGCACACGAGCATTCCTCTCTGCACATGCATGGTGGGTGCTTCTCTGCACGTGCACGGCGCATGCTCCTCCTCTCTGCACGTGCACTACGAGTGGGCAAAGTGAGGAAAGCTTGGCCCACAAGCTTCCTGTGGTCGGGAAGTCCTGCTGGGCGCCAGTCCCACGGCCCTGTGGCGCTGCAGGGACCATTTCTCTGCGCACGGGCTCTGGGTGGTCTTCTCGGGGCCCCGGGTGGTGGCTGGTTGGCTCATATAGAGTTGGGTCCAAGAGCAGGCGAGAACAGGGCGCAGGCCCCAGCGGGGGCTTCATGGCCTCACAGCATTGCGGTGCTTTTCTCTCTTGCTCTTTTTTGCTCCCCTTGGTGTTTACATTTAGCACCATGGAGACAGAACATGTGCCTTTCAGAGACCACAGCATGTGGAAACTCCCCAGAGGGAAAAGGCTGGTGAGGCAGGCGCCCGGCTCCTGCTGGAGGTGCAAGTGGTGCGCTGGAGCCCTCCCGCCGCCCAAGCAACCTTGGAAGTGCTCCGCGGGGGGTGAAAATGCGATTTCCAGCAATGTGGTAATAGTTGCTACAGAGCACACAGAAAACACCGCTGAAAATTTGCCATTTCGCACTACAAACATTAGAAAATTGAAAATTGGACCTTGCCATAGAAGACAAAATTGATAGCAATATTTGAAGTTTTTGTCAAAATTAAATCAGAATGATCTGGATGGGAAGGTTCTGCCCCCACGCCCCTTGCTCAGCAAGGTCCCCTGGGGCTCCCAGGAGGGTGGAGCCACCTTCGCCAGGCCGGGAGGACTCTGGGCCCCACCCCAGCCAGCCCAGGTCGCTGAGAATCAGTTTGTGAAGAGCCCACGTGATTCTGGTTTCAATCAGGCTTGTGAACTTGTGAGAGGAGGAGGGTGTTGTAAGTATAGAAACAGAGGAAGTGTAAAGTTTCTTTCTGAAACACACGGAGTGCACAGGCAGGAGAGACGTCACTTTGTTCCCCTTAGAAGGTAGAAAACCTGGAGAGAATTATGCTTTATATTAAATTCTCATCACCGAACAAAAAGCAGCCCTGCCACATCGTCCGGCAGAGGCCGTAGTCGATCAGCAGATCTAGATAGGGGATGCAGGCGGTATACATAGCGATATAGAGATATAGATAGAGATAGAGAGATATAGAGAGTAGCATTGCAGGTTTACTCCTGTGCATGGAAGTCTGTGTGTGTATCTGCAAGTGTGGCTGCAGCAGTGTCTCCCGCCGTGACTGTGCATGGTGTAGCATTCGGCTGTGCCACCAGCTCCTGGTGAGAAGGTGGGGAGTCCTGCTCTTACCAGCAATGATTCCGAGGCCAGGAGAGCCCAGCGGCCTCCCGTGACACATGCTTGAGCTCAAGCCCAGGAAGAGTCCACTGTCCTGGTGGAGAGCCTGGATTTCATAAACCAAGTCTGCTTGTCTTTGAGGGCTGCTGGCCTTGGGGTGGTGCTGGCTCTGGACTTGTGGGCCTCTATGTGTTCCAGTAACAGCTCTCTCAAAAGTGCCTGCGGGTAGAAGGAGATGGGGGGTGAACGATGGATAGCAAAGAGTCCTGAGCCCAGCAGAGACCCCCTTCCATGGTCCCTTGGTTGTGGGAGAAGTTAACTTTCTGAAAGCAGGATGGCTTTCTTTTAGACAAACAACAGAGTGAGAGAGGTCGTGGGATCTCCTGTTGCAGACTCTACCGGGTGCGCGGCCTGCGTATCTGACTAGACCCTGGATGAGCGTACTCCCATTAACAGAGGAAGGGTCCGACACAAGCCTTGTGTGACCTGAGGGTTTGTGTTCTTTCAAGAAATCTAAAGGGGCAACAAAACCCAAAATGAGACAAAAGCTTGTTTGAGAGCGTGACGTACTGAGTTCTAAGGTTGGTCGGGCCGCCGTCTGGCTCCAACACCCGTGAGGAGCCCTCTCCACCTCTCCCATGTTCAGGTCTTCACAGTCCCATGCGGCTCCCACCTCTGCGAGGCTTAGAATGTGGTGTTTGTTCACACAGCGCAGCAGGCTCTGGCTGTCGTCTGCCGCCCCTAACGTGCCCCAGGGTGCCTGGTTGTTCTGCAGTGACCCTGCACCCCCACCTCAGCCACACATGCTGCACCATGGTGATTCGTGGCTGGGGACCACCCCTAGAGGCTACCACAAGGACCGGCTTCTCCTCGTCTGTCGAAGGGGAGCTGTTTTTGGAGTTGCTGGACTATGGGCAGTGGCCTTGGCTGTACCTGCTGCTGCATGTCTGACCACTTGGAGGAGCTGAGTGTCCAGCAGAGGGGTGTGCAAAGTGGCACCTGCCGATCGTGTTTGGATCCCAAAGGGAAGGCTGCCCTAGGATTTTCAGTGGTAGGAGCCATGATTTCCTTTTTGCTTGAGTTATTTGGGTTTTCTTGTCTGTCACTTGGAACCAAGCATGCTCTCACTGATATTAGACCCCCAGGCATCTTCTGTTGCCAAACAGAGGGACACTTGGGCAATGTACAAGACAGAACATGGGGTGATTATTATGGGCTAGATCTTGGGAGCCTTTGTGACAAAGGGCTCGATGTAATCTGTTCCAGCAGAGCAGATGACTCACCAGAAAGCCTGGGGTAGTGAGTGGAAGAATGTCTCGTTCAGATGGGGTTGAGCAGTGGAGCCAGTGAATGGCACAGTGATGGCAAGGACCAGCGCCTCCCGGGATCAGGAAGATGAGAGGCGTCACAAAGGGCTGATTGACTGCTACTTCTGCTGCACGCTTCACAGTGGTTTCATCTCGGCGCCCTCACCGAGGGGTCACCAGCGGCAGTAAGAGCCACAGCCGCCTGTGCCCTCGTCCCATTCAGCGTCTGCTCTGAGCTCGTGGGCCCTCCCTGGTTCCCGTGCCCTGGCCTGTACCTGTGCCTGTGGGGGCTGGGTGTGCTCCGGAACCAGGATCACAAAGGTGAGGCCACAGCGAGAGGGTCAGGGCCACTCCTGACAAAGATGCTACCACCATGAAGATGGGGGGTGGGGCACTGAGCATGAAACCCACCAACATCAGCTTCAGCTTGGAACAACCCCACAGTCACAGCAGATCAGCTACAGATGGAAGAGACGTGGGCCACATATCTGTGATCTCTGTGCCCAGCGGATTCCTTTACAGCTCTCCACAGCCTGGAGTGTAGCAGGACCGTGTGAAGAAAGTGATGTGGAATGGAATGAGGGCCACTGACTGGGGGGTCTGACCATTGCGTGTCACTGGGCTGCCCCCAGACCCGGCTGTGAAGCCTGCATTTGCTGATGGACAGCACGCAGTGGGAAGGGGACTCTGAACGTAGAAAAGCCAGCCTCTCCCTGGAATGAGGGTTTCTGAGACACTGGCGTGGGTTTGTTTCAATAAAGTGTGTGGAGCCTCACTGTTATGTGCCATTTTCAGTTCTCCCTGAGCATTCACGCAGTAAAGATGTCATTGTTTCCCTGTGTGCCGGCGACCAGGCTGCTCACGAGGTCACAGCAGCAAGTCCTTGGGCCAAACTCAGCCTTCACCCTGCAGAGGGATCCCGCTGACTCCTGCCAGGGTCCTGTGCCCTCGGTCATTGCACCATGCAGCATCCTCGCTGCACAGCCAGGCTCTGGGTGAGCTAAGGGAAAGGCGCTCAGAACTGACAGGCTCTGGGGGCGAGGGCTGGGGAAGGACGCAGCAGGTGTCCTGTGGCTCCGCTGAGAATCTGGCCACTTTGCAGGAGCCTGTGTCTCGCAACAAATGCTGAGTCTCTGGAACTCACAGTGTTGACCTAAGACAGCAGCTGGCCACTGGCTGAGTCTGGGTGACACAGGGGCCCAGAGGGAGAACCTGGCCCTGTCAGATCCTAAAGGACAGAGGGGACCTTCCATCCCAAATGAGTGTCCCCTGAGTGTGACTGCATGCCAGGAGTGAGTGGGTGAGCACGCAGGGCAGCCACGCTCTGAGCAGTGCCAGGCCAAGGCCATCTCCTCCATCCCACGGGCAGAGAAGCAGACACCACGGTGGGATGTGCCCCAAGCCTCTTTCTCCTCCTACTCGCCAAGAGTTAACAAGGCAGCCCTGGGTCGTGGTTGGCACTGGTCTGCAATGCACATTGTGTCCAAAGCACATGGCCTATTGCTGCTTGGTTTCTCTCTGCATGTTTTTCTTTATTTTTAAACTTCCTGTAATCACCAGTCATAACCAAGACTCAGTTGGATTCAGCAGATCATTGCGAAGTTCTCTTCTCTTCCTGCCTTCATGTAGCTTTGCCTTGTAAGGGTCCACAAGGGCCATGTGAGGCATTAACCACTAGGGTTGCCAAGTATTTAGCGAACTCAGTCTGAGCTGATCCACAAGACAAGGATCTGAACCAGTGTGGACGCCTCTTGTGAGACACTGAACTTCCAGTCCTGATTCAGAAGCGTTTCCTTATTCCTTCTTTCTGTGAGAACTCGTGTAGTGTGTGTGCCTCTGTAATTGATGCTATGAATGTGGTGAATTTCTTTAGAAATGTGGTTGCTGATGAAATAAACCCAGCCCATATTAGCTTAAGCAAATTATGTAAGAAATTTAAAGCTGAATGTTTTGAGAAATTTAACCAAACAGCAAAAATGGAGACAGCATTAGGACATCTTCACACCAGGGCCTCCAACACTTCAGACTTCCCTTTTCTCGACTTCTCCCCATCCTTCCCACCCCTCTTCCTCCCTCCCTCCCTCTCTAACTTTCTCTCTCTCTTTTTTAAAGATAGACTTAGTTATGTATTTGAAAGCCAGAGTTACAGAGAGAGGGACACACACAGAGAGATAGAAATAGAGAGAGAGAGAGACTACATCTGCTTGTTCACTCTCTAAATGGCTATAATGGCCAGGGCTAGGCCAGGATGAAGCCAGGAGACAGGAGCTTTATCCAAGTCTCCCACATGGGTGCAGGGGCTAAGCACTTGGGCCGTCTTCCACTGCTTTCACAGGTGCATTAGCAGGGAGCTGGATCAGAAGTGGAGCAGCCAGGACTTGAAACAGGGCCCATCTGGGATGCTGGCACTGCAGATTGTGGCTTAACCTGTTGTGCCACAGCATCAGCCCCTCTACCATTCTTTTATTAAAAGATTTATTTTATTTATTTGAAGGGCCGAGTTACAGAGATAGAAGAGAAAAAGAGAGAGAAATCTTCCATCTGCTAGTTCGTGCACCAAATGGCCACAACAGCCAGGGCGGGTTCAGGCAAAAAGCATGAGCAAGGTTTTTCGAGGTCTCCCACTTGGGTGCAGGTGCCAGGCACTTGGGCCATTTTCCGCTGCTTTTCCCAGGCCGTTAGCAGGGAGCTGGGTCAGAAGTAGAGCAGGTGGGACTGAAACTGTCACCCATACATGATGCCTGCATCACAGGCAGCAGCTTTATGTGCTACAGCAGGGGCTGCCACAGGTCTCCGGGACGCGGGTGAGTGTGGAAGCGAAGTGTCAGCCTTCGTCTGGGCTCTGCAGAGGCCACTGCTGTGAGTATCGTTTATTCCTGTGCATCTTCCTGGACAGGAGCCGGTGTGGACGAGTTGGGCTGTTCATGGCAGTGAAAGGAGTAATCAGAATGCATTTTTAAGCCAAATGCATCTCATGGGATCATTTTCTGGAGACAGGGTTTTAACGACACAAACCAACCCAGAATCTCCCACTGCATCTGGAGTCCAGGGAGAGCACCGAGACTCCGGGTGTTTGTTCTTGTCCATCCCTAAACCGAGACGAGCAGGACTGTACTGTGGCAGCCTCATCTGCTCGCCGGGTTTTCCACTTGAAGGAAGAGTTCAGATGTGTTTGATGTAAAGTCTGTGTTCTCATCGTCTGCACAAGGACTTTGCTTGTTCTTGGAAAATCATCTGTGAAGGGCTGAGCTACCCCGGCCCTTCCCTCCTGGACCAGGCCCGTCCCCTGCTGATGTGTCCGTCAGCTGACTTACTCAGGCCGTGGCGTCCCCCTTGGGTTTTCACCTCAGCCACGTGGAAGCCTGAGATGGTAAATCAAGTCACCCAGCATCCTCGAGGAAGAAGGGAGAATAGCACCCTTGGTCCTGCGGCTCAGAGACAGAATTCCGGGGCTGCAGGGCTCCTGCAGGCTCTGGACAAGCGTGGTGTACACAGCCTGCAGGTCCTGGGTGACCACGGCCTTGAAGATGAGGTAGCCTGTGGGCACTTCCTAGACCGCCGAACTCCATGGGAAGACAGGGCCGAGAGGCATCTGAGCTCTCAGCGGGCGTCACAGGTGACTGCTGGGGACACCAGTGTCACACAGGCATGCAGGCATCTGACTGTCATCACCTGTTGAGATCAATGTTCACCCCGAGTTGTTCAGCAGGAAACGTAAATGAAGACGACTCATGAGTTTACCAAGTGCGGTGTTGGTAACACTGCTAAGTCAAATCCAGGCTTAAAAACAGCCGAGTCTGCTACACGCACATGAGGAAAATGATGCTCAAGAACCACATCAGTGATGCTGGTTTTATTTCCAGAGGTCGAATGAAGAACAGAATTTGTTCCTGAACTTCATGATCAACAATTTGGGGAATAAAACAACTAGGGTACGTGAGACACAGAATCAGAGTCATTTGAATATATAATCTGTATATGAGCATCATTAGCATTCACACTGGTGCTTGCCAAGGAATTATGAATTGTTGTCTTAAGATCGTTCCCCAAGCGCGTTGCACAAACAAGCAGCCCAGGAGGTGGAGGAGATGAGAGGGACCAGAGTAAAGAACTCGTGTCCAATGGCGCCAGAGTGCCTTGAAGCCACAGCTTTGCAGCCAGGTGATCCGAGTCAAGGATCTGAAAACCAGCCCCTCTGGGGAGCAAACGTGGGAGAAAGAAGTCGCCCCCTGCTGCTCGTGTCCAGTGCAGGACCCGCCAAGGGCAGGAGAGCCAGACGTGTCCATCTCCTGATGTCATGGCCTTCCTGAAATGGGAAATGACTGGGTGACAAGAATGATTGACCATCGACCAACAAAGGGTAGCGCTGTCGGGATTCCTGGGACACATACTTTCATGTAGACCAGGTCTCAACTCAGCTTGAGCGGGTGTACTCTGCGACTCCTCCCACCTGCTCTGGTGTGGGGCTGCAGGGAGCAGTGAGTGGGTCCTGCCTGGGGAGCGGGGTCCAGGCTCCCCACTGACCCAGAGCTTTGGGAACAGAGCTTTGGGATGGCCCCAGTGTGTGGGCCCGTGGACCCATGTGGGAGACCCAGATGAAGCTCCAGGCTCCTAGCAAAGGCCTGGCCATTGCAGTCACTTGGGGTGAACCAGCAGGTGGAAGATATGTCCATGTCCCTCTCCCTCCCCTCCCATGCCCCTCTCCTTCTTCCTCCTCCTTCCCCTCCCCTTCCCTCCTCCACCTCATGTCCCCCCCTCCATAACTCTGCTTTTCAAATAAGTAAAAAAAAAAAAAGTCTTTAAAATAAAAATGCAGTTATCGATGATGGAGGTGAAAAGCAGCATTCAGGTAGTTAGCATGGGAAGGCTGTGGACATCAGACAAGGGTCATCCACACAGTAACAGGCTGCGCAAGGCCACTAGAGCTCAGTGCTCTGTCACTAGTAAGGAGGAGCAAACATGCATGTGTGCTCACCTCTCTGAAGAGCAAACACAGTGTGTCTTTTCATCACTTCCAGAGAACGAAAGGGACACTGAGCAAAGTTAGGGTTTTATGCTCCTAATCAGGGTCAAGCTTTTAGCACTGGGAGGCGGCGCCTGCAGTGCCAGCATCCCATATGGGTGCTGGTTCGAGTGTGGCTGCTGCACTTCTGATCCAGCTCTCTGCTATGGCTTGGGAAAGCAGTAGAAGATGGCCCAAGTCCTTGGACTCCTGCACCCATGTGGGAGACCTGGAAGAAGCTCCTGGCTCCTGGCTTTGGATTGGCCCAACTCTGGCCATTTGGGGAGTGAACCAGCAGATGCAAGACCTCTCTCTCTCTCTCTCTCTCTCTGACTCTGAGTCACTGTAATTCTGCCTTTCAAACAAAGAAATATTTTTAAAAAAGCTTTTAAACAATGAATCAGCTGCTAACACACAGAAAATGGCCCTGTGGCAATACCATGAGTTAAAAATGTGGGATTCTCCCAAGCTGTACAATTTCCAAACAAAGACATGATGTTGAAATTGTGTTCTGAGCTTCAATTACCAAGCCCTGGTAGCAAATGCTTCTAGCCAAGGCCGTTTCAGGATATCTAGGGTCTAGGGTATTAAATTTCTTAAAAAGAAGGTTTCTGATATACACATCTCAATTTCTTTATTTCTTTCTTTGCCTTTTTTTTTTTTTTTTTTGCAATAAAGCGTGCCCTTTCTCACTGACCTAAAGGGACAAGATTGTTATTAAATAAGACGCTAAAACAAACTAGCTCAGCACATGGACTGCTTTGATTTGTAGATGTTCAGTAACCTTAATTTGAGAGGTTTTAGGAAATTCAATTAAAAGCCAAGAGACTGTATTTTCAGAACCCAGTGAGTGCCCTAATGTAACCAGATGCTGTTTTCCTTTGTGAGGACATATCTGAAGCTGGGGGCTCTTCTGTGTGCACTCTCGCAGGATGGGCGAGAAGGAGGCTGCGCCTACGGGGACCCCAGGCAGAGGAGGCCAGGCCAGAGTCATGGCAGCCTCCCAGGCTACACCTCCTTGGCTTTGAAGCCGAAAGGAGTCTCATGAGGAACATGTGGGTCATCGCTCACACTGGATGCAGGCGTGGGCATTTGGTGCAGCAGTTCAGACGCAACAGGGGCTACCCACGTGCCGTGGTGCAGTGCCTGGGTCTGTGCCAGCTCCACTTCCCATCCAGTGCCTGGGTCCCAGTGCCAGCTCCACTTCCTATCCAGCTTTCTGAGGGTGTGCACGCTGGGAGCAGCAGGTCTCTGCTACCAGTGGGGGCCTCGACTCACTTCTGGGTCCCTGGCTTTGGACTGGCCCAGTCTCAGAAGTTGCAGCATTTGAGGAGTGAACCAGTGAACAGAAGATCTGTGTCTTTCTCTTTCTCTCTCTTTTAAATAAAAATCTTTGAAAATGAAAATTTTAAAATGGCTCTTGTTTTCATGGTGGTATTTCTCATCCTAGATAACCATGAGTGTAAACCACCATTAACAACCTCAGTCATTGGACAGGGATGGTGCTGCAGCAGGTTAGACCACTACCGGTGACTCCGTCCGTACAAGCCCACTTCCTGTCCAGCTCCCTGCTAATGTCCCTGGGAAGGCAGTGGAAAATGGCCCAAGTGCTTGGACCCTGCCACCCATGTGGGAGACCCCTATGGTGTTTCAGGCTCTTGGCTTCAACTTGTTCGAGCCCCAGCTGTTGCAGACAGTTAAATATGAGAACAGCAGATCTCTCTCTCTCTCTCTCTCTCTCTCTCTCTCTCTGTCTCTGTCTCTCTCTCTCTCTCTCTCTCTCTCTTTCTGTAACTCTGATTTACAAATAGATAAAAAAAAATCTTGAAAGAAAAGAGCGCACTACATTTGACGACGTTGAAGGCTGAAGACGCTTGGATCTCAGCCTGCAGCCCCTTGAAGCTGCAGAAGACGTGTGGTTTCTCCCTGGCTCCAGCAAGGGTCCGACTTCAGAGCTCACCCACCCGACGTGCTGCATAAAATGGAAAGAATAATTTTATAACCTTGCTTTTGCAGTTGTGTGGCTGTGAGAAACTTGCTTAATGTATTGATTATGATTTCTCAGCAATCACAATGCATATTCAAGAATTCTTGCCAAGTGAGAAGAGTCTAATTCACACCACGCTTTCACAGGCGATGAAATGTTCAGGGATGGTGAAGCTGACAGAATATGTTTCGCAGGCATCCAGTCAAATATTTATTAATTTATATTGTTAGTTTCTTTTTTTATTTCTTGGGATGGTGTCTCAGTTCCTGTGAAGGTGCAGTGTTTCTTCCACTCCTACTTGGAGAACAGAGAACGCTGAACCGTCTCGCACCCAGCACAGCTGCCCAGGAAGGGGCGTTTGGTGTCGGCAGACCACGGATGTAAAACTTTTTAGCTGAGTAAACGTGGAACCCTAGTAGCATAAGCCCCCATTTTGAGAAGAGGGTGCAAGAAATCAGAAGTATGAAACCATTTAAGGAAGAAATCGGCTTATTTTTTGGGAGATTTATAAAGCTATCACCTGGACATTCCATTTATTCAGAGCCAACACAATGAACTGCTCTGCCTAGAATATGCAAATAGTTTCTGGGACTGGAGTGCCCGCAGATAAATTACTTGGGCTATTTTTTAAAAATCCAATTCAGATTTATTCTGCCGCAAGACGCTGCTTCCCTGGAGATTTCAGCTCCCGGAGTCCCCTGACATCTGAGGTCTGAGCATCCGAGTCTGATCCGAGGGGAGGATGAGGCCTACTGCTATCTCTGCGAGAATGAAATTAGTCCATCTATTCTATTAGAGCTAATTCTCTAACCCCTCTTTGTAGGCAAGAAAAGTTGTGAAATAAATCTCCAATAATTGGAGAACTGAGTCGCTGGCTCACCAGGATGACTGAGTTCCAAGTTGCTTCTTGGAGAGGCGGTGCATGATTCAGGGGGCTGGGCACTGCGCAGAGTAGGCGCACATCAGAGCAGCAGCCCCGGGCCCACACACCCATCACGGACACTGGGTGTAGAACTGCGAGGTGCCGGATTTTGCGTGGTCCTTAGAGATCCGAATGGCTTCCAAGTGGACGCCGCCTCCTCCTCCTTGTGGCTGAGATCTCTATAACTCTGTGCTACACCTAAGATCTGCAGGGAAACTCGAAATGCAGGTGCAGGAGCCCGTGGCCCGATGCTACAGCGTTTGTTTGTCTGGATTGTTCCTGCGAGAAGGTCAGGACCCCCTCCCCTGAGGGACACGTCTTTTGGCTGTTGTAGCTAACCACACAGTAACCTGCGCTCAGAGGGAGCAGGCGCCCCAGGAAGTGAACCGGGGGGCTGAGGCGGGCAGGGGAGGGGGCCCCGCATGGTGGGTGCCCTAGGACCCCAGAAGGACCTGAAGCCTCCGCTGGGAGGGAGAGGACTCTGCTCCCGTTCAGCACAGACTGCTGGTGTCGGCTCGGTTCCCCTTGAGCTGACACAGGTCTGCGAGGGACACCACCTCCCTAGTGCTGCGTGTGCACCGGACTTACCTGAGGACACATCCTGGCGAGCTGAGGAGAGAGGCCGGGTCCAGGAGACAGACACAGGTGCTAAGAGCTCCAGAATGGCTGGAGAGTGAGGGGCAGCTGTCGACCCCTGGAAATAGCTACGAACTAGGCTTCAGTGCAACTAAAGTGGGCAGCCCACAAATGTCTTCTCAAATGACAACGCTCCTCAGAGCAAAGATCACAAAATAAATACTGCTCACATGCACCTCCCACCGTGTCCAGCACAGAAGAAGCGTCCTAGATCTGCAAAGGAGTTGAGCTTCACAACGGAGCATCACCACCTGTATCCCGGAGGATGAGGTGCCCCTGGAGATGCAGGCAGGGGCAGGGGCAGGGGCTTCCCTGGGGGCAGGAAGGGGCAGGCAAGGTCAGGGGGCAGGGGCTTCCCTGGGGGCAGGCAGGGGCAGGGGCTTCCCTGGGGGCAGGCAGGGGCAGGGGCTTCCCCGGGGGCAGGCAGGGGCAGGCGCAGGCGCAGGCACCCTTGCCCAGGTGGTGACATCACGCAGAGGCACGGGGGACATGGAGACTTTCACGACAAAATGGAAAGTGTCCAGAAGAATGCAACAGGAAGCCCCGAATGAAAACGCAGTAGCAAAAACGTGGACTCAATGGATCTGCTTAACAGATCACTGGACACAGACACAAGGAGGGTGAACTCACAGCCGGCCCAGGAGAAATTACTGGAATTTGGCCCAGCAGTTCGGACCACACTTGAAACCCACGGTCCGTATCAGAAGCCGTGGTTTGAGGCCTGCTCCTCCACTTCCAGTTCAGCCTCCTGCTGACGCACCCTGGAGACAACAATGACGTCTCAAGTGCTTAGGCCCTTGCCACCTGCCTGGGAGACTGGGATTGGGCTCCCAGCTCCTGGCTTTGGCCCGGCCCGGCCCTGGCTGCTTTGTGGACATTGGGTGGTGGTGCTGGTGATGGGGCGGGAATGACCTCGTGCAGGGGTGCTGCCTCTGTGTCTCTCCATTTTCTCGCTCTCTGGCTCCATCTCTCTGCCTCACAATACGTAAGTGAATGTTAAAAATACATAAACAAAAGTGCACGAGACAGCATCCGTTTGACAGAAATCCAGCAGGCTGACATCATCACATGGTGCTGAGGCCGTGGAGCCACAGGAACCCTCCTCAGCACTGGTGGGGACGCAGGGCAGTGCGGCCGCCCAGGAGGGCAGCTTGGCAGCTTGTCTCGGTCTATGTGCAGACTTTCCACAGCCACAGGCTGACAGTCGGTGGTGAGCTGCCTTGCCCTCAAATGCTGTGGCAATGTTCACAGCTGCCGAGGTTCAGAAGCAACCAAGCTGGGCTTGGACAGGGGAGCGGATGAACCGTGTGGTGCTCAGCGGTGGGCTGCTGGGGCAGGGAGGGCCAGGGCGCCAGAGCAGGGCGGCCAGGCTCTTCTGTGCGGCTTCCTCCCAGAAACCGGGGAGGCAAAGACAAGGTCACGGGCTGACAAGAGAGAAGTCGCCCAGAAGTGAAAACTGAGCGGGAAGCGGCCATCGGCACTGGAGGCACGAAGCCTTCTCCAGGGAAATGGGTTGGCAGCGTTTGCTCTCAGGAGACCCACATTAGAAGGAATTTTTCTTTCAGACAGAAATAAAATCATCCAAGAAACCTCCAAGAAGATGTGTTGTTAAATATTAGACTTCAAACATAATGTTTATAAGAACCTTGTCTGTTGAAGTAATAATAAAAACATGTTGTGGGTTCAAAACCACCAGAGGTGAAATGAGACATGACTAAACAGCCAGTGGAAGACGTAAAATGAAATAGGAAGAAACACCCAACCCAAATAAAGGAGGAAGAGGGGAACCAACACAGAGAAGATGGGTCCAACAGGAAACAAGAGGGGAGGGGCGCCTGATAGTAAAGCGGACAGCCCAGGAATGGGGTTAGTCTGCAAGTGAAAGGCTGTGAGCCTGAGGGGGTGAGCGCCTCCACCCCCAGGCCAGGCCAAAGCCTGAGGACAGGCCCAGACCCTCCCCCAGGACTCCAGTGTGTTCACTGGGGCTCTGCCATGAGCCCAGGGAGCCTCTGGCCCCTGGCCCTGCCTAAGCTGTGGTGCTCCTCCTGCCCCTGTCACTGCAGTGCTGGTTGCAGTATGTCTCTGGTTCTTTCTCAGTGATGTTCCTGTGAGCAGCAGAATTCTACTCCTGACGATGCAAGTGCCTTCTGTGCGTCTGAGCCCTCTCTGCTGTCCTGCTCTGCACAGAGCCCTGCTTTGTCCACTGTGGGTAAAGGCGTTTGTGGGCTATTTTTAAAGAAAGTGAGGGTGCTAGTCTAGTCCGGGTTTCACAGATCTTCCTGAAACCGCTGGGTTTTTCTTTTTCCAAACTTGGAACTTTTTTTCTGTTTATGCAAGACATTTTAAACAATTTTAATAAGGCATTTAAACATCTCTTTCCTAAAATACATGTCTCTTTAATAATTGGAAAGAAACCATTACTTTTTTTTGTCACCATTTCAGGTTCAAAGCTAGATAATGAGCTTAAGCAAGTACTACGTTCTTCTGTTAAGAGTTCTACATAGATGATCCTTTAGCTTGCAATTAAAATTTCTCTGCCTTTTTTTGCGTGGGAAAACTTCAGGGATTTTTTTATAATTGCTAAGATCGACTTTTCCCAGGCTTTGAATTCAAAGTCTTCCTTTGCAATTAAAATAATTTAAGTTACATTTGTGGTTCACATTTAAAGTCCTGTAGTGTACGTTTTCCCATTAAGAAGCATGTACTGATTTTCTTTAGAAGCATTTAGAAATCTTGACCATAAAAGTGAATAGCTGGGACTGGCACTGTGGCGCAGTGGGTTAACGCCCTGACCTGAAGCGCTGGCATCCCATATGGGTGCCGGTTCTAGTCCGGGCGGCTGCCCCTTTTCCAATCCAGCTCTCTGCTATGGCCTGGGAAAGCAGTACAAGATGGCCCAAGTCCTTGGGCTCCTGCAGACATGTGGGATACCTGGAGGAAGCTCCTGGCTCCTGGCTTCGGATCGGCACAGCTCCGGCCATTGCGGCCATCTGGGGAGTGAACCATTGGACTAAGACTTCTCTCTCTCTGGCTCTCCTCTCTCTGTGTAACTCTGACTTTCTAATAAATAAATAAATCGTTAAAAAATTGAATAGTTTGCTATTGTCAGTTTTTTAAAAAAATATATGAATAAGCTACATGTTTTATATGAGAGGCTTCACTGGAGAATTTATACCAGCCTGAACTTCTAGTTTGTCTAAATAAGGTTCCCAAAATATCTGTGGCTTTGAATAGTTTGAAAAGAGAGAAGCAGCCTGGCGTTACAGAATGTCCAGTCAGGGTACTGGCTCCGCTGCCCGGTGTGTCACGACAGCTGGTGGCCTGGTGTGTCTCAGCTGCCCCTGGCACTGCAGTGCTGGTTCCAGTGTGTCTCTGGTTCTTTTCAGAGATGTTCCTGGGAGCAGCAGAGTTCTACTCCTGACGGTACAAGTGCCTTCTGTGCGTCTCTCTCTGCTGTGCTGCTCTGCACAGAGGCTCTCAAACTACATTTTCAGGACAATGATTTGGAGATATTCGTTAAGCAGCAGTCTCTGGGGCCCCATTCCTGTGGGTCCACATTAGTGGGTGGGGTGGGAGCCAGTTTATGAATTTGTAGGCATTACTCTGGAGAGATCTGATTCGTGGACCCTGATATAAAAGACAGAAAGCTAAGTGCTTTTATCTTTCAAGTAAGCTCTGACTGTTTTCCAACCAAGAGAAATCTGTAGCCTATTCTATGCCAGTAGATAGAGGAAGGATTGGGTTGATTTCAGGCACACGCGTACTCACAACCTCTACTCAGCAGGGCTGTCGATTTCTTCCTTAGTTGAATGAGGAAATAGAGAGAACCAGGATGAAGGCTGGGATCTTGGCAGGGGCACCCTGAGGGGAGGTGAGTCCTTTCATTCTGAGGGAGACTAGGGGAGGAGAGCAAGTGGGGAGTGGGTTGGGAGGATGAGCAAGAGAACCTATTAGTATGGAGTGATTTTGTCCCCTTGAATCTTCCAGGATTTGTCCTGAAGGTAAATGAACAAACGTGTCCAGTTCTCAGATGTTAGAAACCAGAGGGGATTTGAATCATGGTGCTGTCTGAACCAGACATTAACTAAGATTATTACATGCAACCCTGATAAGATTAGGAAACTTGTTATGGTATGTGATAGAATTGAAAACACAATTGGAGTTCGAGTATGAAAACAGATTAGATACAGCTGGAGAGAACATCGATAAATTGAAATACAGATCAGAAGAAAATACCAGATTAAGCATGAAAAGCCAGAAGAAAATAAATAGAATATAGAGGAGAGGGCAGCATGCATGGGCAGTAGAGTGAGATGGCCTCACAGTGGGTCGTTGGTGCTGAGGGGAGAGCAGAGAAGAGTTAGGCAGAAGACATGAGCGTTTCACAAATCATTAAAAGATTGCGTTACCAGTACAAAACACCAATGGGCCGG
Source organism: Sylvilagus bachmani (assembly GCA_015711505.1). Taxonomy (NCBI): domain Eukaryota; kingdom Metazoa; phylum Chordata; class Mammalia; order Lagomorpha; family Leporidae; genus Sylvilagus; species Sylvilagus bachmani. The sequence goes on from CM027389.1 coordinate 1,303,513, forward strand.
CGCCGTGGCTCAACAGGCTAATCCTCTGCCTTGCGGCGCCGGCACACCGGGTTCTCGTCCCGGTCGGGGCACCGGATTCTGTCCCGGTTGCCCCTCTTCCAGGCCAGCCCTCTGCTGTGGCCCAGGAGTGCAGTGGAGGATGGCCCAGGTGCTTGGGCCCTGCACCCCATGGGGAGACCAGGAAAAGCACCTAGCTCCTGGCTCCTGCCATCGGATGAGCGCGGTGCGCCGGCCGCAGCGCGCCGACCGCGGTGG
>CM027389.1:1304267-1372813 GCA_015711505.1 Sylvilagus bachmani
GCCCAGGTGCTTGGGCCCTGCACCCCATGGGGAGACCAGGAAAAGCACCTAGCTCCTGGCTCCTGCCATCGGATGAGCGCGGTGCGCCGGCCGCAGCGCGCCGACCGCGGTGGCCATTGGAGGGTGAACCAACGGCAAAGGAAGACCTTTCTCTCTGTCTCTCTCTCTCACTGTCCACTCTGCCTGTCAAAAAAAAAAAAGAAAAAAAAGAAAAACACCAATGATGTTTTGTCAATAAATGAGATTGGGAAAAAACTGATCAGAATTTCTTTCCATCCTTGAGTGAAAACTGCTCTGCAGTCGCCCCCGTGCTTCCCCTCACAGGAAGTGGAGTGCAGGACTTGCTCCCCTTGGATCTCCCCAGGGCCTGTGATGGCTCTTGACAGGCAGAACGTGGAAGTGCGGAGCGGGGCACGCTTTCTGGGCAGAGGTCTTGGACTTGGGCTCCTTTGCTCTCATTGGCCATAGACGTGTGTGTGTGTGTGTGTGTGTGTGTGTGTACGTGTGTGTGAACATGTGAGAGACCAACAGAGAGAGGGTCTGGTGACAGCCAACACTGGCAGTGGGACAGGGGACTCTCAGCCCTAGCCAGCAGCCAGACTTGGCAGCTCTATAAAACCCTGCAGAGAAGACAAACAAGAGATGCCCCCTCCCACCACTGCCAGCTGAACCCAGCCCCAATTGTGAACCCACAGAAAATCATGCACAGATAAAATGCCTGTTGGTTAAGGCACTAAATGTTCAGACAGTTCGTCAAGCAACACCAGATAAGTGATGCAGAAATTGGTATCTAAAGGTCAGTTGTGCCTGTAATAAAAATGAGATGTGTGCTGGTGACTGTGGGATTTGGTATGGAGTGAAGGCGGGACGTTGTGCAGGGCCTTACAGAGGGATCAGAAAGAGCCATAAGGAAACACCTATGGGAGGTGGGAAGCTGTGCTCCTCGGTGGCAGGTGGGGCTGTGACCTGGGGTAAGTGGAAGTACTGAAAACATTCTTAGTGAGCCTGTGGCTCTAGCCAAGGCAGTGTCAGGCAGAAGGTTGCATGTGTCGGCTTGAAAGCAGACCTCAGAGGAAAGACACAGGGCCTGGAACTCTCTGGCTCATGAAGTCACCTGCTGTGCCCCCAGCCTTCCGAACACCCTCAGAGTGAGGACTGGTTACAGCGATGGTGAGGTCGCCGGTGTGGCTCCAGGGAGCCCTCAGATAATGTAAGAGGGGGGCTAACGGGGGCGGTGTTGTGGCACAGTGGGTTAAGCTGCCATCTACAATGCCGGCATCTGATATGGGCACTTGTTCATGTCCTAGCTGCTCCTCTTCCAATCCAACTCTCTGCTTATGGCCTGGGAAATCAGCAGAAGATGGCCCAATTGCACCCACATGGGAGACCTGGAAAAAGCTCCTGGCTCCTGGCTTTGGCATGGCCAAGTCTCTATCACTGTGGCCATTTGGGGAGTGAACCAGCAGATAGAAGATCTCTCACTCTTTCTCTTTCTCTCTCGAACTTTGACTTTCAAATGAATAAATAAATTATTCTTTTTAAAAAAGACAAAGAAGAAGAGGGCTATGGAGTCTCAGCCAAGGAACAGAATTTAAGAGTTGCTTCCAAGATGCTGACTCGACCAAAGTGGAGAGAGCCCGGTCTTTAAAACACGGGTGCTCCTGGACTTACGATGGGGCTGGGTCCTGATAGTCCCACAGTAATCGGGGAACAACATAAGATGACAAAGCACTGGTACACCTGACTTCTGCCCATCGCAGCTCAGCACACAGATGCACACGGTGGTTCCCCCTTGTGGTCACAAGGCTGCCTGGGGGCTGCCGGTGCCCAGCCTCGCCAGAGAGCACCCTGCTGCGTCTCTATCCCAGGAAAAGACCCCAACTGAAAGTCCAAAGAACAGTTGCTACTGAGTAGTGTGTCGCTTTTGCCCCTTCACAGTGTGGAAATCCTAAATTGAGTCTGTGTAAGTCAGGGAACTTGTGTGATGTGAACGTGGCTTTGGAGACTTGGAGAGTCACCCAACAGGACATAAAGGAAATCCAAAGTATTTCAGACAAGTATATGGAAAATAAAACAGAAGACAGGTCAGCTCTGAGCCCGTAACTTGGAGAAGAAACGCTGAGAGAGAAAGTTAGCTGTAAAGGCAACAGGAGCAGATGTTCAGAGGGTGGGACTCAGCCTCAGACGTCAGCGCACGAGGAAGTGCCCCAAGGGGCTCAGAGGCCATGGCCACAGAGTGTTCTCTGCGCCTGGAGGAGAAGCTGAGGAGATGCATTTGCTTCTGCCTCAGAAAACCCCACTGAGCCATGATGGCTGTGTCCTGGTCTCGTGCTTTCAGACAGGGGTTGCCGTGAGGGTCCTGATTCTTGCCTCACCACTGTATCTGGGGATGTGGGGCACTGGACTGGGCTTTGCGTTCGGAAGACGTGGACTCTGGAAGCCCTGTTGCCCCCTCTGGACAGGATCCCAAACTGGAGCCTGAGGCTTCAGCCGGCCGAGAGCTTCGAGAGTCCTGGGAGCACAGGAGCGTGCTCTGCAGGAGAGAGGGTGTAAGGAGTCATGCCCAGGCGCACGCTGCGGGGCATCGGCTCAGGGAGCTGCAGACGCCTGCCCTTGCGCATCTGCCTCCCTCATCCTGCTCCTGTCACCGGGAGGTCGCGTTTCTATCTCCATCATTTTGAGGCAGGGCCTGCCAGGTGATGTGCCTTGACCAAGAACCTGTAACAGAGCTGAGGTTTCTCTTCAGAGTCTTGGTGGGTTTGCTGCGCAGAACCAAGTAAGAAGCCCTTTCAGGCCACTTGTATTTCACAATAAGAAAACACAGGTGTGCACACCCACCCCATATCCTCCTCCCAGAGGCCCACAAAGGTAGGGATGTAGAACACAGGGCGACAGCACCAACTCAGTGCACACCAGTGAGTATTTCTCATCTCTTTCACAGTCCAAATAAAAATATCAGCAATAATTTTTAACAGGACAAAATCATTCTAGTATTTATTTGTATCAGTCAACTGAAAAAAAAATAAATTTACAGTGCAGGAAGAATCAGAAAGTTTACTCATCATAACAAATGTAAAAACACATTGTATATATAGCAGTGATTATGGTAAAAATGAAGTTAAGATGTCTGTACAAGAATATAATGAGTAAATCATTGAAATGTGTATTTAAATGCATACTGCATTTTAACAAATAATAGATTAGTGTTCATTTCTGATTTTTTTTAAAAAAAGAACTGCTAAAAAAAATAGAATAATGTGCCCAGATGCTACCTTTGTCCCAGCGGTGACAGTCTTGTCACAGACACCCTCCTACGTGTGCCACCAGCCGGCCCTCGCAGTGTGGCCATGCCCTCAGCCTGCTGGGGGCAGTCTTCTCTCCCAAGAGTCCTCACCTTTTCATTTCAAACTCACTCTTTCTTCAAGCAGGATTATCCAATAAAATGATTCCTGCCAAAGGTGTATGTGTGTGTATGTGTGTGTGTGTGTGTGTGTGAATATGTGTAGTCACATATATATTATTTATTTATTTATTGAAAGTCAGAGAGATCAATCTTCCATCTGCTGGTTCACTCCCCAAGTGGCAACAATGACCAGGGCTGTCCAGGTCTGATGCCAGGGGCCCTGCATGCCATCTGGATCTCCCATGTGGGTGGCAGAGGCCCCAATATTTGCGAGTTCTTCCTCGGGTTTCCCAGGTTCATGAGCAGTGAGCTGGATCGGGAGTGGAGCAGCTGGACTCACACCAGGACCCTGATATGCGAAGCAGATGTCCCAGGCTCCCTGTGATGCAACTTCGGTCCCTAAACGGTTTATCTTGGTGAGTAACTGTCTGCTTTTTAATCAGCATCTTTTTTTTTTTTCATAGAGCTTAAAAAGGCATCCTATTTTTAAAAAAAATAAAAGTAGAGTTGTTAAGATTATGGCTGAACTGCCACATACAATGAGGTTGGCACAACTGGAGAACTCTGGAGTAAACAAATCTGCCATGAAGCAGAATTAATGCTGAGAGTTAAAGACAAATGTTTAAAAATAAAGGCCTGGGTACAGTAAGAGAACATTGAAGTGTCTGCGAATGGAGTTCTGTTGGTGACAGCTTTGTTGAGACACAGTCCTGGTCTTTGGTAACTTCTCTTGGTTAGGCAGCCGCAGCAGATACACCCGTACCTGTCACTCTCTCTGCCTCCAGCCTGAGTGACCCACGGCCTTCTCTGCTCCTCATGCTCCATGTGAACAGGCTCAGCCCTGGCAGCTGGAAGCTTGCAAGGCCACGCACCTGTCCTGCATCGTTCATTCATCCCCTGTGTGGCACGTGAGACCCTGTGCTATGGCGGCCATGCGGGGCGGATTGCTCTCTGTGGCGTGTGGGCACGCCCACTCTGGCTGCCATGCATGTGGCTGCTCTGAGCTTCCGCACGGTTCATTGCCGGGATTGTGGTTTCCAAGCCCAGAATTCCACTTGGTTCTTTCAGAAATAGTTCCTCTGTCTCGACTGACATTCTCAACTTAAGGCAGAATGACAGTTTGCTTCTTTAATTACTCGTTCCTTTAGTTCTTTGAACATAGCCTCACGGTGACTTTGAAGTCTTTTCTGTGAAGTCTGACATCCTAGTGGTGTCTGTTGCCCATTTCTGTGTGTGTCTCATGAGCAATATTTCCTGTCTGCCTGCACGCCTCATCGCTTTCTGTGTGGAGCAGGGGGTTCAGCTCGCTAATGCTGAGACTGAGGAGTTCCTGCTGCCTCAGGTGCTCAGCGAGTCCACCTCCCTCGCCGTGCACAGGGCCAGACAGTCATGGAGGTGCAGGCAGGCCGGTGGGCATCCCAGGGCCCCGGGGACTGCAGCTCACTGGGACTCTGTCTCCCTGACTGCACCCACTGTCAGCTCCCTCATGGCCAACGGATGGAGTTAATGGGCTTTTGAAAGAGTTATTGACTGATTTTGAAAGGCAGAGAGGGAGGGGGGAGAGCGAATGTGACTTCGAAGACAATGAATATGACATCATATGACATCCAAGACAAATGTAAAGAAAAAGGAATAAAGTTGATGATATAAAATGTAAAAAAAAATGTGTGTTTCTGAATTTAGATGGCAAGCAGGAAGAAATAGTAACCACAGAAATTAGTATCTTAAATAAAAATTCGGCAAGCCTCTAGGATAAAGATGAGCACTCAATAAACACAAGAACAAATAACACAAAAGGGAAATTCATCAGATGCACAGACACATTAACATACAGGAAATTTAAAGGAGAGTGAGAAACACTTGATGTGCGTAAATTAAACACGATGTAAATAAAACCATAGAATCTAGGCAAACATGCTGTGATAGAGCAAAGTGACTCAAACCCTGGCAAAATGAATAAACACCATATGAAAGCATGGGGAAGTCTTCCCTGTAGCACATGATTTATTTAGGGTGGTGTAGGGTGTGAGTCTGCTGGTTAACTCAGCAGGACTTGCTCCTGAGGTGGATGCTTAGCTGCTGCAAACCTCTGTCGGAAACCCACTTGGGGTTCACTTTACTTGCCCTCAGTGGTGGATGCTTGTGGGAGGGGAGCAGAGAACGGTGCTCCTGACGCTGGCTGCAGGGTGGGGGCTGCTCTGGCCAAGCTGGGTGTGCACATTCCACTGGCCCAGGGGGCTTTGCTTTGACACAGGTGCCGGGGCTGCAGATTCCTGTCAGCTCTGAGGAGGCTGTCACTAACCCAGCTGAGACTCCCAGCACCCCTGGCCCAGCAGAGCCTCTGCACCTGCCTCCGCTTGGTCTCTGGTTGGACGAGCCAAGGGGCTGGGCCGGGACATCCCTGGCTTGCATGTGAATAGCCCTATGTTCATGGCTCCTGTGTCTTACTCATGCAGCATTTAGCCACAAATCTTCTTTTATTACAGATCACGGTGTCAGTCTGAAATTGCTGGGAGTGGGACCAGAGCCCTCACCTACCTCTAACGGTTGAAGACCACAGATATCTACTAATTAATAATTAGCAAAATGACAATATTTCCGGAGCTGGTAATTCAAATTCTAGGACTTTAACCTAAGGGAATAATAGAGTGTGTTTAAAATTTAACTTCAGGGTACTTATGAGAGTTGTTTATTATGGCAGAACGACAAATTAAGTGGTTGACAATTTGTAGACATTAATGGAGTATGAAGCTGCTTGCAAAAGTTAGGGCACAGATAACTATTTAGTTATCTGAGGATCTCAGGCGGAAGACAGTTTTCAGGGGTAGGCGACGTGGGGCAGCGGGTTAAGCTGCCACTTGGATGCTCACAATTCCAAGTCCGAGGGCCGCATCCTCCACTTCCAGTCCAGCTTCCTCCCCAGAACAGTGAGAGCCGCAGTGATGGGTGCCTGGGTCTCTGTCACCCACTGGGAAGGCCCTGGTCAAGGCTCCTGGCTTAAGCCTGGCTCAATCCTGCTGCTGTGGGCATCTGGGGAGCGAATCAGCAGACAGAAGATTCTCTCTTGCTCTTGCTCTCTATATCACTCTTTCAAATAAATGAAAAATAATCATTAAAAAAAATTCAGGCTATACAGCATGTGCAGAAAATGATAATGAAACAGTATGTGCAAGCTGAGATGTTTTAGAAAATAATAACTGTGAACATAGTATCTATTGTTTATGTTAAAGTTGAATAATAAGAGGCATCGTTACAGCTGGTGCTGCAGCTCACTTGGCTAATCCTCTGCCTGCGGCGCTGGCACCCCAGGTTCTAGTCCCAGTTGGGATGCTGGTTCTGTCCCGGTTGCCCCTCTTCCAGTCCATCTCTCTGCTGTGGTCTGGGAAGGCAGTGGAGGATGGACCAAGTGGTTAGGCCCTGCACCTGCATGGGAGACCGGGAGGAAGCACCTGGCTCCTGGCTTCGGATCAGTGCAGCGGCCATTTGGGGGGTAAACCAACAGAAAAGGAAGACCTTTCCCTCTATTTCTCTCTCTCACTGTCTAACTCTGCCTGTCAAAAAGAAAAAAAAAAAAAGGTGTCATTAAAATCCAAGGATACTGCATATTATGAAACAGCTATGCATAATTTTTAAACATTTTTATATTATTTATTTAAGAAGCAGTTACACAGAGAGAAGGTGAGATGGAGAAAGAGATCTTCCATCCTCTATTTCACCCCCAAATGGTGGTAATGGCCAGGGCTGGCCAGTAGCCTGGAACTCCATCTAGGTCAAAGACGTGAGTGCAGGGCTCAAGCACTTGTGCCATCCTCCACTGCCCTTCCAGGCGCATTAGCAGGGAGCTGGACTGTAAGTGGAGCAGCTAGGATTCGAACTGGCACTTATATGGGATGCTGGTGCCTGGGTGCCCAGCACCCACACCATAACACTGGTCCCTGAATTTCAAACTTTTTCTGCACCAAAATTAATTTATTTTAATTGCATTTTCCATGAACTTTATGAAATACCCTCAAATATGATTGCATATTTTTTGCTAATTTCTTTGTCATTGCTTTTTTTTTCCTCAAATATCAGTGTTTCGACAACGTGGCCTCTGAACCTGCATCAAAGCTGCTTGGTTGGTTTGTAAAATGCATGAATCCAAATCCCACCCCAGATGCGTCGGACCGAAATACCCTGCAGGATGTGACGACTGTGCATTGCTCTGGGAAGAATTACCGCGGAACTCAAGAACACAAACCAGCACTAGCTCCTGGGTGTGGGGTGCTGGGAATCTGCACCGCTGAGCACTTCCTGGAGTGCTCTGAGGGGGGCTTGCACCTGCCGTTTCCATGAAGGTGTGGCCGGTGACCCCCACCCGGGGCTCCATGGGGCCTGCAGAGCCTGCTTCCAGGGTCCTGCTACAGCTGCGGGTGAGCCTCAGACTTTCTGCTTCTGCGCCCGAGCACAGGAATGCTGGGAGCCCTTGGCTGCCTGTCTCCCCGCATGTGGCTGCTCACTACACAGAGGGCCACAGGCTGCCTGGGTCAGAAGCCACTGTAGCCTTCTCTTGACCGTGCTGTCCCTTGTGCCCGTGAGACACTACATCCAGCCAGCCTTGAAAGGGGAAGGAATTAACTAAGACTCTGGAGTCTGATACTTGACGATTCCTGCACAAGCCCCTTGCCTTCATTCCCATTAACAGAGCGGAAGCTGCGATGGGGGATCTGACGGACGCGTTCCAGCCCAGGGCTCCAGCACTGTCGCTGCTGGTTTCTCAGCCAAGGCTGTGCTGCCAGGGTGGGGGGAGCAGACCAGAGCTCCAGCTTTCCCCAGTCCCTGAGAAGACACACTTTCAGTTCACTGTCTCTCTGCACCTGCACTCCAGCTCTTGGAGCTATCCTACATGTGAGCAGCTATAATCTCAAAGAGACAACAGCCAAACCACCCAAACCCATCTTGGAAATAAACACGAAGCAGCTCCGGTCTGTAAGAAAAGTCCCGTGTGACTGCAGCACCCAACTTATTTGAAGAAGCTGGCGAAAGTCAGGGTCCACCTGACCCCTCTGTCTAAGGAAGCATAGTCCTCAAACGACTGTGTGCAGTGGCTGCTGAGCTTCGCAGATCAAAGGAGACGGATTTGCAAAGCTGCCCACTTGCTGGAATTCAAGTGTGACCTGAGGTAAGTGCTACAGGCCCTCGGGTGGACCCTTGCAGACACACAGAGAGCTGGTGAAGATTCTATTTGCCCACCACGCCGAGGTCACACAAGGAGCGGCTCTGCCGTCTTCTTTTGGTTCTCAGACGGCAGAGGTTCCTCCTGTTTGCAGTATATTTAGATCCACGTCTTAATAATTTGTGTGGGCTTTATCTGTTCATGAGTTTGCAGTTTAAAGTACCCCAGGCGCAGCGCAGAAGCACCGTCCAGAGTTTCTGAGCACAGGGAGACACAGTGTGCCTTCTGGAGAATGGTCTGTGTGTTGCATCAGCTTGGCTGGGCCCTGGCCTCCTGCTGCTGGCCGTGGGTTCAAGGTTAACCACTTAGCCGTGCGTAGTAAGTAAGGCCCCCGATGAGAAGCACACAGAAGCCAGGCTAGTGTTGATCGGCTGATGGACACGTCTTCCCAGTGGCCTTTGGGGACCTGGCACTCTCCCTCCCCTAGGGTGATTCAGTGTTTTCAGCGAATTTATAAAACACTGCTGAGAAACCCACAATGAACTGTGGCTGCTTCTGCAGGGGAAAATGTCTGGAGCTATTGTTTCCGAGTTTTCCTAAGGAAGGCGGAGGGCAGGACAGTGGCAGCGGACCGCCTCCTGCTTCTGCCTTTCCTGGCCTGACTCTGGGTGGAGGCTCCCAGCCGTGTTTACAGAGGAGTCCTGGCTGGGGTGTCAGGCTTCAGGGCCTGTCACAGCCTTTATGGCAATCCGCCCTGAGCCGCTGTGTGCTGATCATCCTTAGCCCACTGTGCGTGTTGGAAGCCCAGGCTCAATCTGTCACTAAAACAATGGCACGGGAGGCAGCTGGTGGCAGGCTGCTCTGAAAATCCTACCTGGGCTCCATTGTGCTGCAGCCCATTCCAGACTGAGCAGGAAGCTCAAACAATGCCTCCCCGGCTTGATCCCAGCAATTTGAACTACATCTTAAAAATGGGGAGCAGGGCTGTCTTTGGGGTGCTGCAGGTTAAGCCACCACTTGCAACACCCCCATTTGCACAGGGAGCAGCAGTTTGAGTGGGATGCTCTGTTTCCAATCCAGCTCCCTGCTAATACACCTAAGAAGGCAGCAAGGGGCTTGGGCCCCTGCCACCCACGTGGGAGACCAGGAAGGAGCTCCCGCTGCAGCCTGGCCCAGCCCTGGCTCTTGGGGGCATTTGGGGAGTGAACCAGCAGATGGAAGATCTCCACCTCTCAGTGCTCTGCTTTTCAGATAGATAGATAGATAGATAGATAAAATTTTAAAGCCCACCCCCTCAGGAGGTGCATGACGGATGGGCGGGGCAGAGGAGTGTCCTGGAGTGAGTGGCACCTGTGCAATGCATTCTGCCCCTGTGTCCAAAAAGTCAAAAGCGTTCCCCAGGTTGACTCCCCTTGAGAGTGATCAGACCTCCTTGAGACTGGTTTAATAACTGTGTGCAGCGTGACCTCGTGTCCAAATGGACTCCTGCATAAGGAGATGCGGAGGTGGAACTTGCTCGTGGGTGGACGCTGCCATGGGAGGAGGCCTGGCGGAGAATTGTGTCCCTGCTACTCCTCGAGCCCCCTGAGGATCGCCCACCGGATACTGCAGCCACTGTGATGGGCGCCCAGCCTGCCCGGATCTGTCTGGAATGTTTGCCGCGGGCAGCCTAGACCCTCACTCCCTCACACAAGGAGTCTTCCAGCAGAGGCTGCAGCTCTGATTCCCGCAGGCCAGGAGAAGCCGCGGTCCATCCGGACATGCTGTGGCGCCGCTGGCGGGGGCTTGTCCCTGGGCGCGGCAGGGAGGCGGACGCCCAGTGCCACGACCCGGTCCAGCCCTGCTGCCACCGCTGCTGTGGACCGCGCATACCCTAGCCCAGGGCTGGGGCGCCCGACCCAGGATCCAGGTGAGAGAGAGGCACACCCACATAACCGGATGACGATGCGGCGGGGGTTACCCGGGCGCCGCCAGGAACGTGGAGACCCCCCTGGCCTGTGGTGCCCGGGAGAAGGACACAGGCTGAGCTTTGGTCTCAGAAGCTCTGTGCGCTCAGAGGGCGCCCGCATCCACTTCTGCTGCTGTTCTTGTTTACTTTGTAAACATTTATTTGAAAGGCAGGCTTAGAGGGAGAGAGGTCTTTGATCTGCTGGTTCGCTCCCCGGATGGCTGCAATGGCCAGGAGCCAGGAGCCACCAGCATCATCCGGTCTCCCTCATGGGTAGCAGGGGCTCTAGGACTTGGGCCGTCTTCCGTTGCTTTCCCAGGCCATTAGCAGGGAGCTGGACTGGAAGTGCACTCTGCGCCCTTGTGGGATGCTGGCGTTGCAGGCACGGCTTTAACTGCTAAGCCACAGCATTGGCCCCTGAATACAGTTCCTTTAAATAATAAAATAAATAAAAACAACAGACAAATCCCCAATCCAACACTGAGCGAACAAGACAGGCACTCGCAGGCAGGAGGCGCAGGGTTGCACGCGGCGCACGCGGTCAGCGGCCGCTGCGGCTCTGGGTGCACAGATGCGGGCCCAGGAAACCCTCAGGAGAAACGCGGCTCCACCCAGCGCGCGCAGCCTTGCCCCGCGCCTCGCCACGGCCCCTCCAGCGCAGCGACTCCGCCTGAGCACGCGCAGGTAAAAGTCCCTCTTCCGGCTTCTCCAGTTCCGCCCCGCCGCCCGCCGCCAGCCCCGGCTCCTCCTGAAGATGCGCCCGAGGTTTGGGTGTACGGGCAGGTCGCGCCTCCTTGCGCCCTGGTGCTCAGCGACGTCGCCTCGGACACACCTCTGGCCTGCAGCCCCCACGTCCTGCCCGGGAGCCGGGACGAAGGTCTCCGCGGGCCTGGGGACCAGCGAGGTGTCGCTACCAGTTCTCGCGCAGTGGTCCAGGCGCGCCTCCCCAGCGGCAGTCCATCTGCCCCCTCCCCCAAGCTCCCCCCGCAGGTGCGTCGCCTCGGCGCGCGCCTCCTCCGGCAGTGTTCTGAGCATGCCCAGCTCGGCCGCGCGCCGCATCCCAGCCACGCGCGGGCGCCTCCCCGCTCCCCGCCCCTCTCCACTCCCAGCGCGCCCCTCCTCTCCGCGGCTGCGGAGCCGGCAGCCCGAACTCCGGCGCGCCGGGTTTTTGGAGCGGCCGCGAGCGTGAGGAGGACGTAGAGCGCGGCACCAGGCAGCTCCAGGTCCACACCAGGATTGGCCGCAAGTGGGAAGGTTCGCTCTGCACGGGGACCCCGGCCGGTGCCGACGCCGCGCGCGGATCCTGCCCACACCGCGCTCAGGTGCGGCTCAGGTGAGAGATGCGCGCGCTGCTCCCGGCTCCCTGGAGCGCGGATTTGGGGAAAAACAGGGTTCCTGCGGGCTGGAGGATGGAGAGGAGCTGCCCGCGGCTCTCACTCATACAGGGCTGGACCGGCCCCAGCGGGGCGGCCCTCAGAGTCTGGCCGCGGGCCCTGAGCGCCGCGAGCCCAGGAGGAGGCAGGGCCGCGGCGACCCTTCTCCCTTTCCGCCAGAACATAAGTTTGTTGCGCTGCGAAGCGAGCTCCGAACCAGGTATGCTGGGGGACCCTTGAAATCCGCTCCGCCAGCCATCCAGCTCAGGCCATGCCCCTGGCGCGCAGATGACGGCCCGGTCGCTAGCTGGGTTCCCTCTGAGGGCCGGAGGTGAGGAGAGCGGACCTGGGCTGAAGGTGCCAGGGCCGCTGGAACAGGAGCCGCGGCCGCGGCCGGAAAACCGCGGAGACAGAGACCGGCGTGCGGGGCACTGCCGAGCGCCGGGCTCGGGGCCAGGCGTCTGGGCAGCGGCGAGCAGTGGCCGGGTCCCCGCTCGGGCGGACCGCTCCTGGCTTCCCAGCTTCTACCAGGGCGCCCTTAGAGGCGGCACTCATTTCCAGCAACTTTTCGGGGGTTTCCAGGAGCTGGTGAGGTACGTGGGCTACCACCTTGTCCGCTCGCTGGACCCAGACATTGACGAGAAGCGCGCCCGCCCCCGGCGCGCTCTCTTAAGACAGAGGGCGCAAACCCCTGGCTGCGTGCGTTTCCCGTCTGTGCGCCTCGAGCCGGTGTCTGACTCCTAATGGGAGGCGTGGAGGTGAGGGCGGGAGGACGGGGCTCCCCGGTGGCCTCGCTCGGCTGCGCCCGCCAGCACAGCCGGCCGCGGGGTTGCGGGCGCGCGGGGTCTGGCGCACCGAGGCTGCCGGAGGTCGCGCGACGCGCGTCGGGGCCCAGCCCCCTGGCTACGCGGCCAGCGCGGGGAGAGGCGAGGACCTGCGTGGGGGGCTTGGCCGGTCTGGGCGACGTGCGGGGAGTCGGGCTCCGGGAACTTTCTCTGGTTTTCCCGCTTGGATCGACACGGGGGCGGGAAGAGTGTCTTCTAATTGCATAGGAGCGCCCGCGGCGCCAGTGGCGGGAGTCGGGTGTTTCAGGGCAGAACTCCACTGGGCTGGCGGCTGGGACACCCGCGGGAACCCCATGTCTGGTTTTTTTTGGGGGGGGTCGTTTCTTCAGGGACTGAGGCGGGGACGCGGGGGAGGTCGGCACCTTTGCGCCCTGGGCGTCCCAGTCAGCTCTCCTCTCCCGGGTGGGCGCAAAGCGCTCTGCAGTGATTTCGCCTTCGGTGCAGCCTTGTTGGCTCCTCGGGATCCGGGACTGCGCGCCTCCTCCGCGGTCCGGGAGCAGACGGAGGGCGAGGGCTCAGGGCTTCCAGAGAACGTCACTTTTGTAGCTGCGCCTCTTGGCGGAGGCTGAACGTTAAACTTCGTTCTGTCCACTCTGGGCCCTGCCAGGGCGCCGCGCGCGCGGGAGAACTCGTCTTTACCACTGGGGCTGAGATTCTTAGGAAAGAGAGATTATCTATTTGAAAGGCAGAGCGACAGGAGGGGAGGGGAGAGCGAGCGCCCGGTAGTGTTCGAACACTGCTTCACTCCCCAAATGGACTCAACAGCCAGGTTTAGGCCAGGCTGAAGCCGGAGCTCCTCCGGGTCTCCCACGTGGGTGCAGGGCCCAAGGACCTGGGCCATCTTCTAATGCTGGCACAGGTGCAGAAGCAGGGAGCCGGATGGTAGCAGCGCAGCAGCGCAGCCGGGCCGCCAACTGGCGCTCCACCTGCGCCTCCCAGGCAGGGGCTTTAGCAGCGGTACCACAGGCGGGCCCTAGAGGCTGAGCATCTGAGAGGCGCCTGTGTGGGGGGCCGCTGGGCATGGGCGGAGGTAAAGCCAGGTGGGCAGTGATGAGGTGACTACAGAGCGCCCTCCACAGTGCAGCTGGCGGCTGGCTTGGTTCCTGGGGGCTTTGCCTGTGGCTCATCCTCCTGTAAGCAGGGAACACCGTGGTCGCACACGCTCCTGTAGGCTCACGGGGCACCTGTGACTCCAGTCGAGGTGCAAGTGTGAGCACAACCGATTGCACTCTCAGAGAGGCTTCTGCACCCGTTTCGTCTGATAGTTAATGCTTTTCACGTGCGCACTCTGCCGTTCCTGCCCTAGACACAAAAATTAGTTCCCATCTCCTTCTCAAGGAACACATCTTCTGTGAGAACTTGGTTCCTAAGATTGTGATTAAACGACTGTTTTTCTTGTGATAGGCAGGTATGAGGGTGTAGGGAATTCTTTTTTTCTGTTTTGTTTTGTTTTTATCCACAAAGCAGTGTTTGAAGGAGGAGGGAGGCAGGCCAGAGTTTGTACCTGATGTACGGCCTTTGTTTTTTTAACAATGACTTTCAGAAAGAACCTTGACCACACACCGCTGAAATGTGTGCCTTGGTAGCAGACATTGTTCCACCATCTGCTGCTGATAAATGCATGCAGAGCAGAGCTGCAGGGTGGCAGGAGGTCTGGTGTCCTGCCCTGGGGTGCGGGAGGTCTGATGTCCCAGCCCCCCAAGTTGCAGGAGGTTTGGTATCCCAGCCCCCAGGGTCTCAGGGAGTGGGAGGTCTGGTGTCCCGCCCTGGGGTGCAGGCCCAATGCGAGGCCCCTGCTGCCCTTACTTCTTGCCCTTTCTCTCCTCGCCTCTGCTCCGCTGTTGCTGCAAACATTCTGCAGTGGAAGTCAAGCTGTCAGAGGTTGAGTGCAGCTGGAGTCAGGAGCAGATACAGGGAGACGGACCATGTCCTTCCCCCCCACTTTGGATAGGCAAGCGGGAGGGCTTGGGGTATCAGCTGGGGGAGGTGGGGCCCTAGGGCAGAGGAGCCCTCCTCCCCTCGCAGTCATTGCCCAGGCTTCGGGCTGCTTACAGCTAACACTGCTTCTCCTGGCCTCTCTGTTGCTCTTCGTTCTCCTCCCCAGAACTGTGAAAGGAGCCCCTCCTGGTACCCGAGCTCCCCAGACCTTGCTGGCATTGTCTGCAGGGCCACAGGACTGGGCCCTACAGTTGGGGCGCCCTCAGCCAGAGCTGAGTCCCCCATCCCATCTCTCTCCCGAGTCTCTGCCTTTTACCAAATGGTTCCTGGCACCTGTGGCTCCCGGTGGCCAGGGTGAAAATGTGGAGTGGACAGACAGGGCGTGGACCCCTCCCCACCTCAGAGTCCTTCCTGTGGCTTCCTCACAGTGATGGTGTCCTGCCCTCTGAAGACCCATTGCCCACACGCCCTGCTCATTGCCTGCCGCCGTGCCCTGACCCCCAGGTCCCAAGGTATCTGTTGTACAATTCTGTAAACTCTTCTTCCCTCCAGTTTTCCTCTCTTCCGTGCTGTTGGTGTACACTTGTGTGCGTGGTACATGTGTGCCCCTTGAGTTCCTGTGGTAGAATCTCAGTCGCAGCACTTGGAGGCGGGCCTTTGGGGGGTGAGGGTTAGGTGGGCTCAAGAGGGTGGAGGCCCTGTTGGTGACAGTACAAGGAGAGGGAGACTGGAGCCTGCATGTGTGCTGTGTTTCACTGTGTGCTGCGTGTGCCACTCGGCTAGGGCCCTGGATGGACCCCAGTGCCATCTCCTGGGAGCCAAGTGAACCCCATTGTTGAAAACAACCCAGCCTGTGGAATTCAGTTTGAGCTACAGGAAGATGACTGAGATGGTGTGTGTGTATGTGTGTCCACCCAAGCTCCCCCTACCCCCGTGTGGTTTAGCTGGTGAGAGGGCAGAGCAGCCCTCCGGGGCTCACTGCCATGTGTCAGGCCCCAGGGCCTGGTGACAAGCTGGCATGGGCTGCAGTAGTAAGCTCCACCCTTGTAGGACTTTGAACAGCTTTTCCATCCTGCCCAGGTGAGGTTGTCCAGTGTCCATAGCTCTGGTCCTGACCGAGCTCCTCTCCCTGGGGTCATGGCAGGGCCAGACCCTTACTGTCCTGTGGCCTGTGTCCTAGAACCCTCATCTTCAGCCTGGGCTGGGTGCGAGCAGATAGGGGGTGTGG
Organism: Sylvilagus bachmani; assembly: GCA_015711505.1. Taxonomy (NCBI): domain Eukaryota; kingdom Metazoa; phylum Chordata; class Mammalia; order Lagomorpha; family Leporidae; genus Sylvilagus; species Sylvilagus bachmani. The sequence goes on from CM027389.1 coordinate 1,320,158, forward strand.
GGACATGTCGGGAGGCTGTCCTGGGCCGGTGGGCGGACACAGGCGCAGGGCGTTCCTCTCTGCAGGGTGGCTGAGTGTAGCTGAAGCTGTGGAGGAGGAGGAGGAGAGGGGAGGCAGCAGGCAGCTCTGGTCCACTGCTTTTCCAGCTGGACTCCATGCCTGTCCTGATCCGACCCCGTGACAACCAAGGGACTGGGACCAGAAGATGTCCCCTGCACTGCAGCCATCTTGCTGCCACAGAGAGCCCGAGCTGTGGGACCCCAGGTGCCCTAGGAGGGGCCAGAGACGGGAGGTCCCCTTGCTCTGAGCCCCCCAATCCAGCTGGGCCGGCTCTGGGCCTCCCGGGTGGTGCCAGTGCCGTCCTGGCTCCTGGCCAGCCCTTTGGCTGAGGTTGCTTTGGGCTGGGTTTTCACCTGAGGTCTACCCTGAGGAGTAGGCGAGAACAGAGGAGGAAAGGATTTGGGATAAAGATGGGGTCCTGTTGGCTTGCGCTGCTGGGTGCACTTGGCGTGTCTTCCGGGCTGAGTGCCTGACCACAGGCCCTCTCCTGCAGGGAGAGCGTCCAGGGCAGAGCCACACACAGCGGTGCCCCTGCCCCTGGCTTGCTCCCAGAACCCTATACCTCAAGCTCCTCAAACCCGACCTCTCCTCATGGAGTTATGGGAGAGAAGTGGGGCCCAAGCCACCCCCGGGTGCAATGGCCTCTTGGGGGGGGGACTCTGGGCCCTGCTGGGCAGAGCTTTCCCTGCCCTTCCCCGTAGGCCCCAGCCCAGGGGAGCAGCCTCCACACCGTGCTTGACCTGCGCGTGGGGTGCTTGTGGTCTGTGTCTGCCTGGTCTTGCGTCCAGTCTCCTCTCGCGGTCCCTTCCCCCTGTGCTCTCTCAGGTTTCTCAGTGCCCGGCTGCAGCAGAACCCAGCTCCAGGAGCGCTCCCTCTGCTGGACACAGTCCCCTTGGCCTTGTTCTGACCCCAGAGGAGCCCATCCCTGGGCCCACCAGGCCCCTGTTTCCCCCAGGACTGATGGGTTTCCAGGATGCCTGACAGTCCTCTTTCACAGCTGTACTGGGATGTAACTGGTACGTGTTCCACACGCACTGCACATACTTAATGTGCACAGTTGGGTGAGCTTGGATGTGGCTTTGCTTATGTGACCATTATGACAGTCAAGGAAATACACACACCCTTCACTGCAGAAAGCTTCATTGCTGACCCTCAGGTAGTTTCTAATGATTGATTAACTTGAAAGTCAGAGTTACATAGATAGAGGAAGATACAGAGAAAGGAAGGTAGGTAGGTAGGTAGGTAGGTAGGAAGGAAGGTCTTCTCTCTGTTGGGTCACTCCCCTGATGGCCACAACAGGCAGGGTTGGGCCAGGCTGAGGCCAGGAGCTTCTTCCAGGTTTGACATGTGGGTGCAGGAGCCCAAGCACTTGGGCCATCCTCCACTGCTTTCCCAGACCATTAGAAGTAGAGCAGCCAAGTCTTGAACAGGTGCCCACATGAGATGCTGGCACTGCAGGCAGTGGCTTTACCGGCTATGCCACAGCGCTGGCCCTGACATTGACATCAGAGCGAGGAAATCTCCAGATACACTGGGATGAGTGAGTTGCCCGACTCTGACATGGTAATCCCGCTCATGTCAGGTGTGTACTGTGTACTCCTGTGTCAGGTTTCATTGCCGCGAGTGTCTGGGGACAGTGGGTGAGAGCTTGGGATTCTTATCAGTCCTTGATCCCCAACAAGTACTGTGCCTTTCCTAGGATTAGGTCCATCACCCGCAGTAGGGGGTAGTGGTAATGTGGAGGGACATCCAGCTGATTAAGGGCCACTTAGTTCAGTGACGGCTGCGTGTGAGTCGTCACCAAGTACCCAAGGCCACAGGAGTTTTGTGAAGATTTTGTGCAGTGCCATGTGCCACACCAAGTAGAACATCGCCCCAGTCCTGGTGAGCTCCCAGTGAGCAGGTGATCGTTGTTTGCCTTCAAGAAATTCTTGCCTAGAACGTGGCGGGTGCCCCAAATGCGATTAAACTCAGAATCCACATTCACAGAGCATTAGCGATAGAACCAGGAGGAGTCTGTGCTAAGTGGGGTTAGGGTTAGGGTTGGGGTTAGTCTGTGGGAGTGATAGGAATTACTGGCAGTGGTTATTTGGTCTTTGAAAAAGCAGCAGTGGATGGCAGTATTCCTTCCTTTAAGAGTAGGTTTGGTTTTTCTTGCTCGTTTAAGGCACAGTCAATACCATTCAAGGTCTGGAAAGGGAAAATATTTTCCATTGTGTAGGCAGGGACAGTTTCAGGTCATAATCTTATTTTTATTTTTAATATTTATTTATTTTAAAGTCAGAGTTACCCAGAGAAGCAGAGGCAGAGAGAGAGAGAGGTCTTACACCTGCTTATTCACTCCCTAGATGGCCACAATAGCTGGAGCTGTGCCGATTCAAAGTCAGGAGCTAGGAGCTTCTTCTGGGTCTCTCATACAGGTACATGGGCCCAAGGACTTGAGCCATCTTCTGCTTTCGCAGGCCATAGCAGAGAGATGGATGGGAAGTGGAGCAGCTGGGACTCAAACCGGCGCCCATAATGGGATGCTGGACCTACAGGTGGTGGGTTTACTTTCTAAACCACAGTGCCGGCCCCTCATAATCTTAAAATGTTAATCTTTAATAATTAATTAGAGGTGGTACATTTTGGCGGATGGAGTTTGGTTCATGACAAATGAAGGCTGGGACAGCAGAACCGTAGCTGATTCTGTAATTATCTTGGAAAGCCAGCATGGAAAGTCTCCTGTGTCCGTAACACAGTACAGCTTGTCTGTGAAAATACGTTGTTGGCTGCACGCTTGCAGTGCTGTGGTGCGGAGCATTCATGTTGTCTGTGGCATTCGGGTTTCTCGCGGAAGTTTCCCGTGGGGCCAGGTGTTGCACACGCGCTTCCCTGAGAAGGGTTCAGTTTAGACAAGGAGGGATGTGGCATAACCTAAGACTGGCTTCTCAGCACACTGCCGTCACTCTCGGCTGTACGGTGTGCGTTGTCCTCTGTGTCGTTGTCTTCAGCTGTCAGTTACAAACAGGAATATTTTCGTCTTCAGTGATTCATTTGATTAGCTATTAGCTAGCTATTGATTCCCACTCCTTGCACATTAGCAAGTTAATGGGGTGTCCGGGCACCATTTTTACTGTATTTAATTGGGTGGGTGACATGCTTGCAGAGGTAATGATTGCTTACGTCACACACCTGATTCCTGGTGGAAATCACAGTGCATACATTGTTTTCTAGAACCCATGAATCTGATGTTCTGAATAACAACGGCATTTTAAGGGCAGCCCTGTAACAGGTGAGGAAGCATCCTGATGACACAGGATGTCCATGGCACATGCACGCTAGAGCAGCCCGGACCGCACGCCAGGGCTGGCATTCTCGCCCTGCCTCCTGCCAGCTGTGTGAGCCCAGACCCGTGCGAACTCCTCCCAGGGAGCTGAGCCTCCTCCCCTGCCCGAGTGTGGTCTCCCTGCAGACGTAGTCGGGGTTCTGTGCAGCCATGGGTGACCTCCCTGGAGCGTGTTGTGTGGCCACTCCCGTGGCAGCCGGGTGTCCGGTGCCCCGAGGTGCTGGTTTCCTGCCACACTGCGGTGCATCCTCATGGCTGGCCCCTGGCTTCTGTGGCCGTCTTGCTGTTTCTTGGCGTTTGCACACTGGGAGTGCCCATAGGCAGACTGCTCACACTGCCCAGTGAGAGTGAACAGGTTCCAGTGAGGCTCTGAGGGCCTCGCTCTGTTTCTCTCTTCCTTTGTTATCGAGAGGGCACAGTCTCAGCTCTGCTGTCTGCTCTTCCTGGCTCCCATCCTGAGAGGCAGAGGCGGGGAGGACCTGTGGCTCAGAGCAGTGTCTGCCATGCTGTGGTTGGAGCTGAGTGCTGTAACCGCATCGAGAACCTTCTTTTAATCCATACTAGTGTTCAGAGCAGAGTGGGTGCCTGTTCTTCCAAATTAATGAACTTCCACAGATGTTAGTAGGTTTCAGGATGTGGCTCCTCAAATCAACAAGTCTTCAGAGAGGGAATGTCTAACGTAGCCCATTCCTGGGAATGGCAAACTCCAGGTTCCAGGCTGGAGGGGAAGCCTCTCCTTTGCAGGCAGACCTGGTGGCTGAAGTTTCTCTGACTGCGTCCTGTCTGTGACATCGGGCCAAGTCCTATAGCCCCTCCTGGCCTCACTGTCTTGTACACAGGAGGGAAGCCATCCTGCGGGGCTGTGAAGACTAAACAAGCTAAGTGTTGCAGTGACAGGCGGTTCCGGCCACAGAATTAGGGCGTGCCTAAGAATGCCGAGCGTCCCTGGGGATCCGGTGTGACACCTGTGATGTGGTGAAATCCGTGAACATTACAACCTTCACCCTTGCGTTTCTGTTCTGCTCAGATGGGCGCTGGGGCGGGCGATGCTTGCTGCTGTGTCTTCAGGTCCAGGGTGGGCGGTGCCTTCTCCCCGCCAGCCGTGTGGCCGTGTGGCCGTGTTTTATGGCTGGGGCTGACGGAAGCTGCCGCATCCTAACCGAGATGAGATGAGCACGGCTTGAGGCTTCATTCTGGAGCGGTGGCTCTGGCTGTGGTCAAGAGTCTGATTTATTAAAAAGGATGAATTAGGGAGCCGGTGCTCATCTGTATTCCGTGTGCCTCGGCTCCTGCCCACCCTGCAAAGGAAATGCTGACGTGTGACGGAGTGGAAATCTAAAAATGTTTCGGGTTGCTTTCAGTCAAATGTGATTGAAATTTTCTAAAAAGATTTACACGTTTTTATTTGCAGTGCTGACAGTATTGGGAAATAAATTTCTGTTTCTTCTGGAAAATAGCAGCCACTCTGTGGGTGCTTGGAATTTTAAAACTTAGCGGGCGTAGCAGTCCTGGCGGTGTGTTATTAAAATGCATGCACTGATTGGAAGAGAACTGAGTTGAGGTGATTTTCCCTCTGTGTTTTATGTTCTTTTAAGAATGAAATGGTGGTAGTAAGCTTGTTGAGATAGCTCTGTTCCGTCCCGGTGGGCAGGGTTACTACCGACGATTGTGGAACTAAAAGGATGCATCTGTCACAGGTTGTTTCAAGTTCGTCATTTAAGCTCATTGCTTGGATGTCTTAGTGACTTTTCTGTGCTTCTCTGTTTCTGACCAGTACAGTGAGAATTGGAGACTTTCCCTTATGCTTTCCACGCTACCCAGTGGCCCAGCTAACGGCCGCCTGAAGCTGTGTTTCTTGACAGACTTGCGTCTGTGAGTCTCAGTTTGGACTCGGTTGTGGCAAGCGCTTCCGTGCAGCCTCGGCATCGTCCGCTGGCTGTGCTGTCTGCGTCGGGAGACTTCCAGGATGCGCCTGCCTGGTTCCTCTGGGCCCGGCGCACGCGAGAGTCCTGAGCTGTGGGAAGTCTTCAGTGGGAAGGATGTGTGAATTCATCCTCTCTGCTACCCCGGGGCTTTGCATGTCCCAGAGCTGCAGAGAGGTTGTCACGCCAAGGGGTGTCACCACTCCCGATCGGCTCACTGACGTGGGCTGATCAGGCGCAGTGGGTAGAAGGGTTAGAAGTTTCTGGAACGTGTGTAGAACAGCAGCAGAAAGCTGCGTGGATTTCTTTCTTTTTTTTTTTTTGCACTAAAGTAACACTCCAGTTAATTCCGTTTCCCACAAGCCTTTTGAAGTGACCTTGCATCTGAGTGTAATAGGATGACTGACCCGTCAGCAGGGCTCTTCGGCAGTTGCTGTTGCTCCTTGCATCTCAGTGCCTGAAACATGCGTCTGGCTGGGCCCAAGAGCAGTCTGTACGCTCAGGACAGAAATCGCTTGCAGGAGGCGTTGGTCCCTGGCCTCGTGTCACTGAGTTCACAGATGGGCCTCTCCTAGGGTTGGTGAGTAACGCGGAGCCTCAGGTGCACCCCAGCGCTACTGTATCAGGACCCACATTGTAGCAGGCGACCTCTGTGCATGTCATTAGAGGTGATAGACAATACTTTTCATAACATTCTTGACCACATCAGCTGGTGCCCACCTACGAGACCTAAATGTCAAGCATATATTCTGTGCACTCAACCGTAGAGCAAGGCCCCTGCACTATAAAATAAAAAGGAGGTGCAGCCGATCAGGTGTGTATTGAGCATGCGCAGTTGAATAGCCAGGGCCTGATACGAGGAGATCAGAGGTGAGTGCAGTAGATGAAGCCTGTATTCAACACACTCAGCTGGTTAGGCAGGACCCAGCCTACAGAGTTAAAGGTAGGTACAATAAAAGACGCATATGTGCACCTGCGTACAGTGACCCAGTACTGTATAATTCAAACAGGTACAGTAGGTCAAGTATAAGGCAACACGCTCTGCTGTAGAGCAAGGACTCAGAACTATAGAGTTAGGTGCACTGGATGAGCTTGTGCTCAGCATGCTTTGTGTGTGTGTTGCAGAGCAAGGAGTCAGTACTGTAAAACTGAAGCGAAGTACAACAGACCCAGCCTGTGTTCCGCGTGCTCGGTTGTACAGCAAGGAGCCAGTATTAGCAAATTAAAGACAGAGACGGTGGAGTCTGACCAGCTGTGCTTTAGAGACGATGGATAATCTAAGGTGTGCAAGCAGAAACATTTTCAAGACGACAGGGTAAAGTGAAGCTGGCAGTGCTGTGGGAACCACTGTGCTCTTCTGGGAACATGTGGCCGTCGCTGTCTGCTGGAAGCCCTTAGCATGGAGCTTCTCAAGCTGTTCTTTCATGCCCTGGGGTCAGGAGCCCTGAGCAACACATCTACCATCTCACCCGTCTGTGTGGGCTCCAGCACAGCCCAGCTCTGAGCACAGGCTCCCGGCACCAAGATCTGGAAAGCTGTGCTACCCGTGTCTTCTTGGTGTGAGAAGACGACTCCGATTACCACGTGGCGTGGGGCGTGATGGAGGCAGCTGCACAGAGATGGTGGTGAGCAGCTGATGGTGAAGGTAACTGGGGAAGAGGTGCAGGGTTTTCGGCTTTGTGCGGAAGGAGCACTTAAGAATGAGAGTGTAGGGCACACAGTGACGGTGGCGTCCTGGGGGTAACGGCTATACAGTAGGTGGCAGGGGTGTGAGTGGACATCAGGGATGTGGCAGGGTGCAGGGCCACGGAGGAACACAATTCCAGAGACCGGAACGTGGGTGCTGCCCCCAGGGTTGGGCAGAGAGAAGGCCATGACTGTGCCTTTGCTGTTTCTTGGAACTGTGCAAAGCCGCGTTCCTGGGTGGGAGGAGATGGGGCAGTGTGAGGACTGGGGAGCTCTGTGAGACCACAGACAGGCACTGCAAGATCCTGAAGGGCTGGGGAGCATTGGAGTATTACATTTGCAAGATCCACTCGATTGCAGTGCAGCCATCTGGATTCTGGGCTTGGGAGGGTGCGTGCAGACGCATCCATCACCTGTGTAAGCTTCGAGACAGGTGCCCGACCTGCCGTTAGTTCCTACTTCCTGTTCTGGCTCATTTTAATTATGTAAGATAGCAGTAAACAAGGTCCAAAAGAACATTTGCATTTTATATATGACAAATTTATTCCTGTTAAATGTATTTCATATTTAAATCCAATATGCATAGGGATCAACAAGTAATTAGAGGCTTAAAATAGAGAACTAGGAAAATGAGCAAACAACAAAGTTTATTATGAAATGGCAAAAAAAGCATCTCACAGGGTAGTGTTGTGATCTTGCATTGCAGCGTGAGAAGCATTGCTCACGGCTGCAGGTTTCAGAATGGGCAATTTCACTTGAATACAGGACGGACTTCCTGCCTGGTCAGAGGTGCACATGGGGAGGTGTCCCGTGCCCGTGTGCCGTCTTCACTGCTCGGTTCTGCATTGCCTGAGGTGCACCCATTCCTTTGCTGATAACTTTCGATGCCCTTAGATGTTACAGAGAAACAGAGGCTGTTTGATGACATGCAACAGCAGTGAACTGTTTTTTTCTAATTGACAGGAACAAGTGTGTTTTCCTAGCAGCACAACCTCTTCCACTTCTGTGATCCTGCTGGGTGACAGCTCCTGAGCCCCCCCTCCCCCACTGCGATGTGTTTGGGGTTCAGCTGCAGCTTCCCCAGTCAGGCTCTCTGGAGAGGTGCACACGTGTGGCCGTGTTACCAGCGCGCGATGAGGAGACCCTTTCCTCCAGTGTAGAATCTGAGCTCAGTAGCTCGAGGAGGAAGTCTGTAGGGTTTCTTCTTTTTACCAGGCCAGGGTCCTGGCCACATGCCTGTTCTGGGTGTTTGTGGGGGTGCTTGGTCCTCTGGCTATTTCTCCGACCCCAAATGCTGCCTGTACCCCTCTGTGCCATCTTACTTTGCCGAGGCCCCAGAGTTGGATGTTCTTGATTGCAGCCACATTTGCTCATCCCACCTTTCTTAGGCCATGTGCACAGTGAAGCATTCAGGATGCCTCTTCAGAATGCACCCCTGATTAGCTTGAAGCCACTCAGGGTGTTGGAGGCTCCTCTAGTTGGGACACGTGTACCAGTCTGTAGTGAGCGTTGTCATCTGGTGTTGTCCAGGGCAGGGGAGATGCCTGGAGATGTGGCACACACACCCCAGTTCTCCCAGCTCTCTGCCTTCTCCGGTTGCCGTGTAGCTCACTCTGACATCTCAGAGGCCCACGCTGCCTCCTGCCACTTCCTCCAGGCAGCACGTCCGTCGTGCCGCCTTGGTCTGGACCACAGATTGCTCTTGCCTGTTTGATGTGGCTCAGCACCTGCACGATGGCTCTCGGGCCCATGTCAACGCCACATGTTGTGTTCTTGGTGCGGATCAGACATACGTTGCCTCCGTGGTCTAGGACCGACTTCTGTGTGTTGTCGTCCTGGTCTAGTCAGCACTCACTTCTTGTGTGCAAGTTTTTCTGGAAATTGTTGTCCCAGTAGACAGCAGGAATGGCACTGTGTCAGCCACAGACTCGCCTTTGTTCTCTCTGGGAGCAGAAGTCTTGGGGTTTGTGCACTAACTTTTTTTTCAAAGATTCATTTATTTGAGAGGCAGAGTTACGGACACAGAGAAGGAGGGAGAACAGTCCTCAGTCTACTGATTCACTCCCCAAATGGCCACGACGGCCGGAGCTGGGCCCATTGGAAGTGAGGAGACACAGGCCTCTCCCGGGTCTCCCCAAGGGGTGCGGGGGCCCGAATACCTGGGCCATCCTCCACTGGCTGCCCAGGCCATAGCAGAGAGCTGGATCAGAAGAGGAGCAGCTGGGACACGAGCCGGTGCCCATAAGGGATGCTGGCACTGCAGGTGGAGGCCTGCCCACTGTGCCACAGCTCCAACCCCTGTGCGCTGCATCTTTTCCCAGTGTTTCTCATCACAGCTTGAGCACAAGACACTGTCGTGTAACATGGGCCTGTCGTGTAACATAACTGCAGTGGGTCCCAGTCACAGTGGTCCCCCAGTGTTCTGGGGCATTCTCCACCAGACCTTGCTGAGCTGCTGTTAGAGCTGGGTGTCACAGGAGGCCTGATGGGGGAGCAAGACCACTCCTGTCCTCAGCTGGGAAGCAGGACGAGAGGAGGGCCATGCTCAGGAGACTGTAAATTCTCCAGGGTAAGATCCCAAGACGAGTCTGAGAGCTTGAGAAGAAAAATCTAGAGCCACTGGCTGCTGGACCAGTCTCTGGGGCGAGTTGAGGGGCCACATGTTGAACGAGGTCCTGGTGGGAGTGACACTCAGCCACGTGTGGGGATCAGAGTGTGCCACATGGAGCTCGAGTTCCTCTAGTCATAAATAAGACTCCCTGTGAAACGTTTTCTGAACTGAAATGAGCTTAGGAAATTCTGGATTTACAACAGCTTCTCTTGTATTCGGGCTTTTTAGGATCCCAATGTGCGTGGTAAAACATGTGGTTTCACAAGTTATTTCACTGTGGACCCACCCCTCTCCTCCGTCCACCTCCCACCTGCCCGGCAGACCTGGCTTCCAGTGCTGAATTTGCTCTTGGCCCTGGGTTCCCATCAGAGGTGTTTAGTTGTGGGGGCGGGTGGCTGGTTCTGGAAGCCGGGGCAAGTCACGGCTTCCCAGGGGATTTTTTGGACACAGCAGGGTGTGGACTGTGGATTTAGTGGAATAGTCTTTGGAACGAATTCTGGGACATCTGGTCACCCAGCTTTTATTGGTTCCAGCCATCAGGTGGTGCTACTATGTATTGTCACAGTTTTTAGGGTTTGTTTTCCTTTATCTTTTGGGGGTTCTGTTTATAACAACTCCTTTTTAGGAAGAGGCCATCACCAGTCATTAGAGATGCTGTGTAGTCTCCGGGAGATTTAATCCTAATGAGGAATGCATATTCACAGCACACTTAGAACACGCTGGGCTGGTTGCTAAGCACTGGAGCTACGTCAGCTCTTGTGAACCTGAGCAGTCCTTTGACACTGGTGCTGTGATGGGCCCTGGGTCTCAGACAAGATAACCGAGGGTCACAGAAACAGAGCTGCCTGCCTCCGTCTCTGCAGCGGCCGGACCCCAGGCACCCTGCCTGAAGCTCAGCCTTCCCCTACAGCAGTCCTGGAAGGCGGGGCCTTCTGTGTTTAGTGCTGGCGCGAGAGCCCCTCGGTGCTCCGTGCACACATTGCTTTCAGAACCACACTTCAGTTCTAGCAGCGTGGCTCTCCCTGAACCACACGGGATGAGCAGGCAATCCAGATGTCAAGAACCACGTCAAAATAGAAAGGTTTTTAGCGCAGTGTTGGCATGTGAATGTAAACTCGAGTTTTGGAAGTCACAGTGGGTGGTAATTTGTGCTTGTAAATTATATGCTGTATGACTCACTGATCCGTGTGCATTTGAATACTTAAGATTCATTATGGGAAAATATTTTTTTCAACAGGCTTCCAAGTATTGCTATGCTTGTAGAATATATTGAGTTTGATGATTTATTATTATTGTTATTATTATGATTACTTTGGCCACAAATTTAAACTGAAAGAAAGGAACTCTTCCTCCAGCCGGGCGCACGGCCTGGGATGGGTGCTGTGGGAAGGTGCACAGGGGTCCGCTCTGTTCCAGACACGCGGCTTCCCTTCCAAAGCACGTGCTTTCACATGTTACGACATTTAGAACAAGGCTTCAGTTGCCCGTTTTTAATTTTTCCAGAGAAGATAAATTGAGTCATCTGTGGATGACATTCCAGGCTCCCAGTGTGACAGCTAATTTTGCTCGTCGACTTGTTGGAGCCGCAGTATCCAGATCCTTGGTCAGGCGTGTCTGTGTGGTGCTGGGAAGATATTTTTAAAGTGAGACTAACATTTAGATCACTGGACTTTGAGTAAGGCCGGTTTGCAGAGTGGGTGGGCCGTCGTCACTCAGCTGCAGGCTTTTAAATAAATTCTGCCCACTCTCGATGAAGAGAGAATTCTGCCTGCAGACGCTGCCTGGCTCGGCCCTGGCTGCAGCCTGCAGATTTGGTCCTCGCCAGCCTCCATGGCCGTGTGTGCCCATTTCTGGTGTGCCTCCTCTCTGCTGCCTGGTAGGCAATGTCCCTGGGAGAGCGCTCCAGCCGCACCGGGATTCTCCATGCTTGGCCATCAAGGTCCTCCCACCGTTTCCAGAGATTCCACTAGAACGTCTTTCTGCAACATCCTCGTTGGCAGAGGCACCGAGTCCCGCCGTCAACTTCCCAGCTGCTGCAGAGGGAGCAGCAACACCAAGGTTCAAATGCAAAGTGCTGCTCCCCGTCCCTGGGTCCCGGTTTCTAGGTGTGGCTTTGCCTTCTAGTGCGAAAGGAGAATGAGAGAAACGTGAATGGATTCTCCCAGCGTTGACTCGCTCTTCTACTCACTCTACAGTTGGCACACGCAGACCCTCCAGACAGCACATGTGGTCCTCCAGGCAGCACACGCAGACCTACAGACAGCACACACGGGCTCTGCAGATAGCATACACAGACCTACAGACAGCACACACAGGCTCTGCAGACAGCACACGCGGGCCCTGCAGACAGCACACGCAGACCTACAGACAGCACACACGGGTCCTACAGACAGCACACGCGGGCCCTGCAGACAGCTGCAGCATGAGGGCCAGGGCAGTCCAGGTCCTGTGGTGGAGAGCAGAAGTTGGGCCTGAAAGATGCCAACATGGGGCTCAGAGCACCGTCAATGCCTAAATATAAATAAAGTGTCAGGTGCCACTCAGGAGAGATGTTGGGGGCAGAGGTGGGGAGTGATGTGGGCAGCTTCTTGGTCACAGTAAGATTTCTGGCCCTGAGTCTATGGAAACCCACATCCAGTAAGTGGAGAAGAGAGCCTGGAGCAAAGACAGCAGTCAGGAAATGGAGCAGTGAGTCAGAGTGGGGTCCACGATCTGGCTGAGGCTGCTGTGTGTAAACCTGGCCCTGGAGGCCTGAGATGGAGCCCCGAGTGCCACGGTGTGGGGGAGCAGATGGAGCCCCCCAGTGCCATGGTGTGGGGCGAGCAGACGAAACCCCTGAGTGCAGCACTCTGCAAAGTGGAAATTATTGCTGTCACTGTGCAGCTGTGGAAGTTTAATACCACTGTGCAGCTCAGTTCCCAGTAGCTAAGACATGGAGTCAACCCAGATGTCCATCAGCTGATGACTGGTTACAGGAAGTGTGGTGTATACACTATGGAGTAGTGCTCAGCCATAAAAAATGAAATCTTGTCTTTTGCAACTAAATGGATGCAACTGGAAACCATTATGCTTGGTGAAATAAGCCAGTCCCCAGAAGACAAATATTAACTGTCACATATCTGAAAAAAACATATAATATAGGATACAAAAAATGTTTAGGAATGAAGCGGACATCTGGTGATTAGATTGTTTTTAGCTCTTGTTTGTACTCCTGTGGAACTGTGGTCCTACTTTTTACTTGTTGAATATTCTGGTTAGTAGTGAATTAAGCCTGTGATTATAGAGTAGATTGATAAAACAAGGATGTCTACAGGCCCCCGAGTTGGCTAGATCCAGCTTTGCCCATGGCTGCTCAAGGGAGGTTTGTTTCTAGCGGAGCTGGGCCCCACACTACGTACACTCTACTGTTTATTAGGATGGGGTGTTTGACTGCTATTAGTTGCTGACTTGTGATGATTTTGTTTTTGGAGGTTTTGTATTTGGGAGCTGAGAGATGGGTGTTGGCAATCCAAGTTGATCTGGTCTTGCATAACACTGCAAACCTATGTCTGGGATGACCAGGTAGCTTGATGCATAGCACAGGCTATCTTGACTCTTAAGTGAGGCTGTAATGTGTAGCAAATTAGCGGCTCTGGCAATAGGTACTTGGCATCTTGAAGTCCTCTTGATCAGACCTTGGGGAATTTTACAAAAATAAGAAGAGAATAATTTAAGATGTGTAGTAGTCAAAGCCAAGAGTCCAGAAGAACTTCAGATAATTCCATCAAAACAGAGAAGCCAGAAAACAAACCCCTAGGCCCCCACTGGACAGAGACCCTGAGGCCAACTTGTCCCCTAGAATGAAGACTGGGGGAATCACTTACTGCAGCTGTGTCCCCTGTGTGTGCCAGAGGACAGAGATTTGGGAGAGGTGGTGAGGGGAGGGGAAAGGTGGTCCCAGAAGTACAAACAAGTTAGCAGTGAGAGAAGAGACTTCAGCATCAACTCAGTGTCGCATTTTCTCACCCCCAAAGCTGCTCCCCTAAGGCCTGCTCAGTGTGTGTGTGCTGTCCTAATATGTGACAGTGTGAGGTGTTGCTGATGGTTCTGGTGGACAGAGGCCTCTCTGCTCTTATAGGCTGTCCGTTTCTGAAGCCTCTGTCAGCATAGGTTTATTGACACATCGTTGATGCAGAAAGATGTGCAGACGTGCTGTGTGCAGCTCGGTGAGTTTGAGCACTGGCACATGCCCATGAGGTCGGCACCACAGTGAAGGTGGTCAGTATGTCCACCCCACCCCAGGATTGCTCTTCAGCAGTGCCAGTTTGCAGAGAACTCTTGAGGTCCAGGAGCTTAAGAAAGGTTTAAGAGCAGGAGCCAGTGTTAACCAGGGGCACTGTGCTGTGCATTCTTTTTGCAGAGAATCTGTTTTGGCACAGAGCTAGCTTTGAGCTCCCTGCACCTGTTGAAGGCAACTCTCCATGGACCTCTGTGCAGATGCAGGGCCGCCTTGCACTGTCTTCTCTAAGGGGTCCTGCAAGTGTAGTCCTCGGGTGTTCCACTGCCCGTAGTGTGATGGCCTCCAGGTTTGTCCCTGTTGGAAGGCAGTGATGGGATTTCTGCCTTCTCTGTGGCTGAGTAATATTTCCAGTGTACCACGTGTTCTGTATCTGTTGATCAGCCAGTGAGCATTCATGTTGTCTTAGCTGTTGTAGACCACGCGGCAGTGGACATACGAGTGCAGATCTCTCTCTGTCCCTGTCTCTAGATGCTGATTTCCCTTCTGGGCAGAAGGTTTCCTGGAGATTTCTACGTCCCTCTGTTTGTGTTCTGGTTTATGTATGTGTGTGGACGTTAAAATCCCCGTCACTTTAACTCCTCATGGTTGATCACGTGAGTTGTGTCTGTCACACTAGGAGCCCTTTGTACTGTGCATCTTAATTGCAAGCGGTCCCTGGACAGGAAGCCCTGTTTGTCACAGTCTTGTGAATGTATTTATGCAGCGTCTTCCGCTGCACACAGCTTTTCCTTCGGAGCACATGGATCCCTGTGCACTGTGATGGGACAGGATGGGAAGTGAAACAGTTCTTCCCGGGTGTTGGTGGTGCCGCTTTCTCAGCCGTGCCTGCATCAGCGCAGGCTCCCAGAGGCGAGTGTTGGTTCCTGCTCCCCCCCTCCCCGCCCCTGTGCACATGTGTGACGGTGCGTGGTAAACCCACGAAAGAGTTCTGACTCCTTACGTTGGTCCTTTCCTTAGACATCCTGGGCGACAAGAAGTAGAGGTGTGAATTCCTAGTAGATTTATGCCTTATAATTAAGACCTATTGATTTCATAATTCTTAGTCCTGTGGACTTTATTTGATCATTAACGAATAAGATTTATTGAGCGCCTTACTTTTCTCTTGCCTGGTACTTGATGGTGTTAGCTCCTTAACACACACTTGTTTGAGCGGGAAGGGAATTTAGGGTAATTGGGTCTAAAAACCTAAGAGTTGTGCCTGGCCAGGCTGGCAGGGGAAGAGTTGGATGCAGCTGTAGCTCATGGTGGGAAACTGAGCCAGGAGGATCTTCCTCTGGGTGTGCTTGGGCCTCCCTTGGGGAGGAGCGACAGGCTCATTCGGTGGCAGTGAGGACCGAGCTCTGTGGAAGTGAAGTGCAGGAGGAGAGGTGAGAGGAGTAGCTTCCCCGGGGAAGGTTCTGATGGGCGTTCAGGGAGGCTGCATGGCCTGGTTATCGGGTGTCACCAAGATGGCAGGGGCTGGGCCTGAAGCCTCTTGGTGATGGGACTGTTTGGTGACTGTCCTGTGGGAGGGCTGGAAGTCACAGGTGTGTCTTCCATTCCTGGGTATGTCTTCTGCCACCTCTGTGTTCTTTCTCACCTTCATATGTGCTTCTCTTCTTTGTCAGTGAATTACTTGTGCTTTTTTCAGTAGAAGACCCGGTCAATTAAGTCCCCACCTCCCCAGTGTGTGCACAGGGCCCTTGCTGGGCCCCCATAGACTGCAGATGGGGCGCCCCTCCCCCCTTCCCATCACTGCCCATGTGCTGGGCTGAGGGGGTGTTCACAGGTAGCAAGTGCAGCAGTACCTTCCTGGGAGTCATTCTTCAGTCTAGTGGATGTCTGCGTCTTTTAAAATTTGGAAGGGGACTCAGTATTGATCGGCCTAAGTGGAGGGAGGGAGCAGGGAGTCCCCTCATGCTAATATGGTAGAAGATCCGGGCTCGTGTCACTTGGGGGCTGCTTCGTACATCTGAGAACAAGCACCGTGATTGAAACTGGTGTTGCTTCCCCCTTTTTCAATTGCTTGTTAGAAATCAAGAACATTCCTAAAATATCAAAGAAATTGCGTGAGAGATAATTTGAGTCTCGTCACGTTTCATATCCCTGCCAAGATTCTCTGCAACCCCACCGATTACAGAATCCACACTGGGAATAAATGCCGACTTCAGTTCAGCTGCTGGGGACCAAGAATCCCTGCACCTACACGATGGGTGCTAGGGGCTGGGGTTGAGTAGAGCCACGTGCACCACTGTTAGAGGACTGTGCCAGTGTTTAAAAGGAGCTACAGGGAGCTCCGCGTCGCTGACCCAGTTAAAAGATTGCAGGCTTGAAGCCGAGTGACCTCAGAGCAGTGGTAGAAGAGAATTGACACTAATTTGTTCACCTTCACGTGCAGCAGAGCAGGGCTGAGGTGAGGTCCCGCTGCTCCGAGATGCGCTGCTCACCCTGCGCTTCCCCACCTACTGCAGGATTCTGCTGTGTGCTTCCCTGGGCGGGGATGGGTGAACAGGGCCAGGACAGCGGAGTCTGCTTGCTCTTGATGGTGCAGCAGGGCTCTGTCTCCTTGCAGAGAATCCGGGGCTTATTCTTAATCCTCCGCCGGTTTCTTGTCTCCCTGTTGTGTTTACCTGCTGATTGCAGCCCTGAGCCGATCAGTCTCCACTGGGCGCTTGGTGAATTCACTTTCCCCCGCGTGGATGTATTGATACTGGCTAATATTTGTTGGAGAGTTACTGTGCTGCAGACTGAACGGCTAGCTTTAGCATCCACAGATACCTCGTGATGGGAAGCGCTGTTGTTCCTGCCATGTGACAGATGGGTGGAGCAAACTTGAAAGGTGGCTCCCGTGGGGTGGGCACAGCGGGGCAGCAGGTTCAGCTGTGGCTTCAGACGTCTGCATCCTATATCAGAGTGCAGAGCCTAGCTTCTCCACTTCCTGCTGAGGAGCCTGGGAAGGTTGATGGCCCAGGACGTGGGCCCTGTCACCCACATGAGAGACCTGGATGGGGTCCGTGGCTCCTGGCTTTGGCCTGTCCAAGCCCTGGTTGTTGCAGACAGATGGAAAATCTGCTTGCCTCTCTCTCTGCCATCTCCCTTTTAAATGAGTGAAACAGTGAATGAGTAAAGAATTTAAAAGTTAGCTTTCTTCTCAAGATCTGGAAGACAGCAATAGGCAGGGCCAGGGTTTGGGCCAGAACCTCGTCAGTACTCGCTCCGCGCCCACACCTGATTGCAGCCCGAGGATTGCGGGCAGCACTCCGAAAGGCTTTGTCTGAATCACTGTGTCATGACTGGTCAGCTGGATGACAGCACCCATACCGACTGCACGTGGTGGGGTCAGCTGGTATCAGCACACACACTGGCTGTTGGTGGGGTCAGCTGGGTGTTGCTGTAAGCACACCGGCTATTGGTGGGATCAGCTGGTGTCAGTACACACACCAGTGTTGATGGCGTCAGCTGGTGTCAGCACACACACCAGTGTTGGTGGCGTCAGCTGGTGTCAGCACATACACCGGCTGTTGGTGGGGTCAGCTGGTGTCAGCACACACCAGTGTTGGTGGGGTCAGCTGGTGTCAGCACACACCGGCTGTTGGTAGGGTCAGCTGGTGTCAGCACACACCGGCTGTTGGTGGGGTCAGCTGGTGTCAGCACACACCAGTGTTGGTGGGGTCAGCTGGTGTCAGCACACACCAGTGTCGGTGGGATCAGCTGGTGTCAGCATACACACCAGTGTTGGTGGGGTCAGCTGGTGTCAGCACACACACCGGCTGTTGGTGGGGTCAGCTGGGTGTTGCTGCACATACACAGAAATACAGGCTGTTGGGCTTGTGGGATAGGCATTCAGTGGGGTATGTAGAGGTGTCTCTGCCTGTACGAAAGCTATTCATGGATGGAGGACACAGTCTGCTTCGTGTTGGCAGAGCTGGGATCTGAGATGCCCCAAGTGCAGGTGAGGGAATGACCTGAGGATGAAGGTGGTGCCATGGTGGGCAGAGTTACCTGTCATGGGAAAAGCACGCTAGGTTTTGGTTCTACAGGAATTTTCTGAGGGTGGGTTAGGGTTTATTGTAGAGAATAATTAGCAAACAGAGACCGCAGAACCCAGAGAAATACAGACTGGTATTTTCGAATTGCCAGCAGGCAGCATTGCTTGAGTATTTGGGCATCACAGGCAGGTAGTAAAACGCAGGAGACCAAGCCAGGTGACACCCACTTCACTCATCTCAAATTTCCCCAGTGCGTACGCCCTGTCTGTTTAACAGCACAGAGCCGTTCCTGCCTGTGAGCCCAGGGGCCCCAGAACATTGGTAAAGGCAGGTGCCTCCTGGGGTCGGGAGCTAGGGGTTGCCACGAGGCTGGTGGCAGAGTTGAAAGTCCACGGTTCTGTGTGGCACAGGTGCGGGGCGGGGCCGGCTGTTCCCGGGTACCACCTTGATTCCCCTACGATTCTCAGAGGCAGTCGAGTTGATGGTGTTCAGGGTTCTTCAGCGTGCGCACAAAGTTGCGAGTCTGAACTTTGATTTTAATTTCTTACAACAGCCTTTATCTCCCTGAGTCTGTTTCTGCTTACTGAAAAACATGCTCTGAGAAATTTATGAAATCCAGAGGTCCCGGAGACTGCAGGGAACCCTCACCCCGCTGTCGGAGTTAGGTTGTGTTCATCGGGTGGCCTTTGGTGGCATCTGCTTGGTGGCCCCGGGACACTCCTTAGTGGCCATCAGGTTCAGCTTTGTCACCGCCCTCCCTGGTGAACGAGCCTGGACGTTGAGATTACGTTCCATGTGTCAGGGCTGACGTGGAGAGAGAGAATCTTTGCAGTAGGTTCACTGGTGCTCCTGTGAATGGGCCTTGAATATGGGCGGTCACACACGTGTTCTGAAATGACAGCTTGCAAACTGGGGTTGCGTGTGCAGTGACTTTAGCACTTGCTCACTCCCAAAGTGATTCGTAGCACATCGCAAGGAGTCGTCTTTTTTTTTTTTTTTAAGATTTTTTTTTTTTTTTTTTGAGGACATAAAGAGCTGCACGGTGAGTGGCACCACTCAGCTTCCTTATCGTTCGTCTCGGGGCTCTTCTGACTTGAATTGTAATTTCTGTTTTTACTGCGTGAGCATTTGAGCATGTTTTCCCTCAATGTCCTGTGTTAATTTCAAACCAGAGCCTCGGAACCTTTCCTCTGTGCCAGATTTAGCCCTGGGAGGAGATGAGCTGCCGCGTGGCATGGCTGTGGGGTGCTGGGAGCTGTTGTGACTGTGTCTGACTGTGTCCCCTCCGGCTTACCCACGGTGGTGTGGCTGTGGGGTGCTGGGAGCTGCTGTGACTGTGTCTGTGAGTGTGCCCCCTGCGGCTTACCCACGTGACTCTCAGCCTGGAGAAGCCTGCAAGGAGGACACCAGTGACATTTCCTCGCGGTAACAAAGTACGCGTCCTAACACACTCTGAGTGAAAGGGTCGGAAGACGGAGTTCTGGTTTCATGTCTTCACCAGAATAGGGTGTTTGTGGAGTAGCTTGTCAAATGGTAAATTCATTCCTTTGGCATAGTTTGCACACGTGAGCAGTGATGGTTCAGGAAGAAAAGGTTGTTGCTGCACTGGGCTCTGGCAGTAACGTCCAGGCTGTGATAGACACCCCTTGTTATGTGGGAGCACCCTGTGACCCCCACAGCCTTGCACCCAGGGCAGGCATGCTCAGGGCTAAGTAACAGTGGCTCCCAGGGCTGCCGCCTCGCTCCAGAGCCCATAGCTCAAATGAGTTACAGCGGCGTAGCAGGTGCCCTGACTGTGCCCTGCGGCAGGTGGTGGGCCCTGGGCCACACCCAGGCAGGCTGAGCCAGAGGTGCTTGGGTGGGTGGATGGACCTCGGCTTGTGGAACATGACCTTGGTTTTTCGGCTTTTGGGGTGTTAGAACTGCAGGTCACAGACCTGTAACAATGAACAAGTGAGCTGACCGAGCTCCCTCCAGGCCAGATGTGGGGCTTCACTCCCCTGCGTCCTGGATCTCTGCGTGTCGTCGGGGAGGTGAGTACTGATTGCATTTTGCACACGGGGTAGTTCCAGATGTCAGGAAACTCGCTCAGGGTGCTTCTTCCTCAGCTGAGGCAGACCGGAGCTGGCGTGAGGAATCCTCCCTGTGTCCTGGCCTCACGTTAGAGGAAGGCTGTCGGGATCCGAGTGGCGGGTCTGGGGACGACATGGATCTGTGCAGCAGTGAGCATCCGGGGTGTTGCTATGAGAGTACATGTGCTCAGGCATCGCCCACTCTTCGTAAGATTCAGATAATAAAGAGAATGAGAAAAAGGGAGGGAGAGGGAGAGAGCGAGAGCGAGTGAGAGCGAGAGCGAGAGCGAGAGCGAGAGCGCATGTTGCCCTTAGCCCTGGGGGAACAGGTGTCAGGACTGCAGTGTGGGTAGAGCCGAGCTCCTGAAGGAGGCCCGACTGCTGTCGGCAGGAGAAGGTGTGGTGGGCGTGGGGCAGTGCCCTGGTGGGTGAGTAATTAGGTACAGATGAAGTGAACGGGATGAAAAGTTTGCCTTTTACGTTTGTAAGTTTGCCACCTGCCTAGCACGGGCTGGGAGTGGGATCTCACTCTAATTTCCTGTCTTGGTTCGGATGATTTCTGGGTCTTGGATCTCGGACAGAGACTCCAGGAGCCTGTGTCTTACTTGTGATTCTGCAAACTACAGCGCTTCTCCCAAATTCCCCAGGGCCATTGTGGCAGCCAGGCCGGCCCTGGGGAGTTCGCGCCCGCGCCGCCGTCTCCCACTCCGGAACCCGTGCAGTGGCTGAGTCTCCAGGACCCTGTGGAATCCACCATGCTGTCTACGTATTCATGATGGAGAAAGCCATGCAAGAAGTCTGTGGGGGCACAAGCTCACCTTGTGCAGGACGGCCAGCTCCTGCCCAGTACACAGCCAGTTGTTTGAATCTCCCTGGACATCCCCATCTAACCAGCACGCCGGACACTGCAGTCTGAAGGGCATCTGATGAAAACCACGAGGCAGAGCCAAGGGCCAGCTGCCCCGCCGAGCCCTGACCCCTGGCAGCGATCTAGGGCCTCGATGGGCCTGGGTGTTGTCGCACAGCAGCGAGCACATGGGAGCAGGTTTGCAGAAAGGGAGAAGGGAGCTGTGGGTTTCCTGAGGCCAGCTGCCACCACACCACAGCTGTTGTGACTGTCCCCAAACCAGGACCCCTAGCTTGTCATCTGCCATTGTGACGAGGTCCCCGGGACGAGCTGGCGGCGGTGTCATTGGTGGTGTCATGGGCGTCTTTCTTCCAGAAAGCCAGAGTTCACAGAACCTTGTGCTTCTCTTCCTCAGACTGACATTTTTGCAAGGAGCAAGCTTCCCTGGAAATTGCTGATTGCGTACAGTCTCTGATTTAGCGCTGTGATGGGTTTTGGTTCTGGATGTCAGGGTCCCTTCTTCCGTGTGCGTGGATTCTGTCTTTGGGAATTGCAGGGGTGACGTGTGGTGGATTTAGGGGCAGTGCTACAGGAGTCATAGAAGAGTTGTCCCTGGGCCAGCGATGGGGACAGGCACCAGAGTGTGTCACCCAGGAGCGGTGCTTCGGTGGTGCCAGGGGCTGGACACAAGGCAGAGAGCAGAAGGAGGAGGGCCGATGATGTCGGACACCGGGGCAGGCGGCGGTGGCGAGGGTGGGGAGAGAGGCGCCCAGGGCCTGGCCGGGCCTCTGCGTGTACCATGGTTCACCCCTCCTGTTCGCGGCTGGTGCGTGTTGCTTGGTTGGTTCTCTCTGGAGGAAGCAGTGGCCTGGGCTCGATGCTGTCTTACGGCTGTTTGCTCTCAGAGGACGTCTTCTGCAGCGGCTGTTCCCTCACCAGATCCTGCAGATTTCTTGGATGTGTTGTTCTCAGGAAACTCAGAGCCCCGTGCGGTTCACGATGTGGGCAGAGGACTGCCGGGCATGGCGTTTCACAGACAGCGAAGGAGAGCCGACTGCACGTCCCCGCATCAGCTGCTCTGGGGAGGGGCGGCTCAGCGTTCCTCCACAGCTTCGGGAAACGCTCCTGACTTCTGCATTTTTCCAGGTTGCATCTAGATCTCATGTTGAGAAAAATTTTACGCAGTAGCATTATCCTTCCTATTTCCTGATTGGCTGTGGAGTTTTAAACTGGACGATGAAAGCCCACGAGGATGAGGCATTTGTGTTCCAAGGAGCACGTAGAGCCACGTGCTGAGCTTGGATTGCTGTGAGGGCATTTTCGGACGTTCCTATGTGCCTGAGTCTGGGATCATTGAATTTAGGGTTCCTTCCCTGGCTAGATCCTTCAGCAATCCTTTTGGTTTATTAAGAGTCACTTTCCAGAATTAGACTTGAAGCCAACTGTTGTCTTAGGATTTTCTTGTGAAAACTGAGTTTGTTTCTTAGAAAATCTGCATTTGTTTTCCATGACTTCACCTCTTTCTCACTTATGAACGATGATCAATTTAGGACAGAGGATCTGGGCTCACCTGGAGGAGGAGCCGTGTGTTGCAATCTTGGCACAAGGGCTGTGAGTGGGGGCGGGGCACCTGCCTGCACCAGGAGGTGTGTGTGCCCACTGCTTCCCAACCCGTGCTGTGATTTTAGGAAACTGAGCTCCCACTGGGGCTGTGTAGCAGAATCACCTCTGCAACATTTTACAAGTTGCAATTCCTCGGCCCCACAGTGTGGGTTGTCCACTCAGGATCCCCAGGGCATTGGTGTGTGCGGGAGCCTCATAGGTGAGCTGGACTCAAGGGTGGAGTGCAGGTCACAGCGCTCCTAAGATGGGCTGGACAGGGGACAGCTGGGCGGGCCTGACCTGAGCATGGTAAAGCTACGAAAGAGAGCAGGGGAGATTGGGCACTGTGGCTGGTGGTGCAGTCGTCGGTCAGGTTTCCAGGACAGTGTCCTGTCCCCAGGTGGCCTCACGGTGTCTCCAGGTGGCTGCTAGCACCGGGGCCCTCTGGATGGTGTCTTTCCCCAGGGGACACTCGGCAGCGGCTGTAACTTCACGGGAGCTGCAGAGGCCCAGTGTGAGCTGCCTGATGCCCAGTGTGTGCGGGGCGGCCGTGTAGTGGCCAGAATTCTCCACGGAGGCTGTGTGGTGGAACCGGCCCCTGGACTGCGACGGGACAAGTTTCCTCTTGTTCAGACTCTTGATCTGCTTAGATCTCCCGTGACAGGGTGAGACGCAGCCACGTGACAGACGATTTTCTGCTTTGCTCTGTCTCATGTCAAATACCACGCTTGTCCAAAATACCTTTGCAGGCACTCCCAGAATTCCCTTTGCTGAAATGGCTGGAGGCACCCTGTGGCCCAGACGAGTGACACACGAAGTCAGCCACCACGGTCCCTGCAGCAGAGGGCCATCTGGCCTGAGACGTCCGCAGGGCCAGCCTCCAGCAGCCTGTTCTGGGGCCAGGTGGGGATTGCCACTCTGGGCTGGGCGATCAGGCTGCCAGCAAGGCAGGCCAGATGGAGGCCAGGGCATGGATGGCCTTGGGAACTTGGAAAGAAGCAAGTTCAGTGCACAAGTATTTTTCCTAGAGGTGTGACATAAAATACGGGCGCCCTGCCGTCTGACAGTCTGAAAAAATGGGACACGTTACCTTCAGCCGAGAGCAGCGTGCTCTGTCTCTTCCTTGGGATGCAGTGATTGTTCTTGAACCTAGAAACTGGAAAGGCAAGACGATGTGTACAGCTGTACACAGAGAAGGGCCTGGCTCAACTGCGTTCAGAGAGGGGCCTGGAGCCAGCTGTACACAGAGAGGGCCTGGAGCCAGCTGTATACAGAGAAGGGCCTGGAGCCAGCTGTATACAGAGAGGGCCTGGAGCCAGCTGTATACAGAGAGGGGCCTGGCTCGACTGCGTGCAGAGAGGGGCCTGGAGCCAGCTGTATACTGAGAAGGGCCTGGCGCCGACTGCGTGCAGAGAGGGGCCTGGAGCCAGCTGTATACAGAGAGGGCCTGGAGCCAGCTGTATACAGAGAGGGCCTGGAGCCAGCTACGTGCAGAGAGGGGCCTGTTTAGCTCAGAGCTGGGGGGGGGGTTCCAGTCCAGGGTGGGGCAGCCCCACTGGTTTGGCCTCCTTTCTTCTTGGTTGTTAGTGAATTCTGTTCTTAGGGCAGCCTGAGCTGGGCATTATTATCCAGGGCTGGTGGATGTCCTCTGGCCGCCCACGATTGCTGACCTGCCAAAAACTGTCCCGAAATAGGGCGTTTGTGACATAACGAATTAGAATCTGGGGAAAGAAAAATATTCCCACAGTGTCTGAAGCCACTGCATCAAAATACTTGTGGGGATCAGTCTCCAGTGCAGATATAACCGGGATGGATTCTGCAGCGGTGCCCCCGCCCGCTGGGAAGGAGGGCTCGGGCCCTCGCTCAAGGGGCGCTCTGAGACTGAGGTCATCCAGCTGTGTCTAAAAGGGACAGGAAGTGTCAGTTTCACACGATATAGTGGCACGTTTCATATTGCTCTACTTAAGGTTATGTCAGCCTGCCCCATAAAAAGCGAGTGATTTAGGTCCCACTGAGTGAACACAGCAGAGCAGTCGGCATCAGCATGGTGTTGCCACTGCGGAGGGAGCGGCAGAGGGGTGGCGGGGCCTCATCCCGCCCTGAGCCCACAGCCCGATGTTTCCCAAGCAGAGTCTTCTCTGTTTAGCTGGGATTCTGTTCATGTGGGAGAGCATTTGTTTCCTGTGGGTGCATTTTGGGGGATATGCTGACCTTGAGGTGAGCATCGCCCCCTGCAGGGATGCACTTGGTTGGGAGATTCTCTCACTGGGGGAACATTTGAACCGTGTGTAAAGGAAGGTGGCGTCTGGAAACAGAGCTGATCCTGGCTTTCCACAAGGATGGAAAAGTACTGCTGAGAGCTTAGGCAGAAACAAAGGTGTTTTTGGGGAGGGCAGGTTGTGAGTCTGGCAGGGAGGCTGGAGAGGCAGCCTCAGAGGGTGGCAAGGGGAGTGGAGGCCAGGCAGGTGTCCCCTGGCTGCACCCACGCCAGGTGGCAGTGTCCCATGCACCTGTAGCACTCAGCTGTCTCCAGATGTGGGACGTGACCACCGGCCCTGGTGCTGCCGTGTGAACTCTCTGTTCCCTGCCTCCAGTCTCGACAGCGTCCTGAGAGGTGCTTCTTGCTGGCAGAGTTGAGCACGTGTCAGGTGTGGGTACAATCACGGCCAAGAGCTTGGGAAGCCAGGGGCCCACTCCTATGCCTCTACCCTGGGGATCTGTGCCTCCCAGAGCCTCCCGGAGGGCAGGGCATCTTCCCAAAGCAGAAGGAGGATTCAAGCACTTGCCCTCTGAGCTTATTTTAGGTGCCAACATGGCTGCACCACCGGCTTCTGGGCTCAGTGTGGTCTCAGAGGTCTGTAGGATCTGGGTGAGGTCAGCCCTGGGGTCCCCAGACTCTGCAGAGCGGATGCACCCCTCCCACCCCCTTGTGCTGGGCATTCTCAGATCCCATCCCCTGATGTCTGAGGGCTGAACAGAACCAGGGGCAGGAGGAGGAGGCATTCGTGGGCCTTCCCGCCTGCCTGACAGATCTGGGGCAACCGTCTCCTCCAGCCCAGGGACTGGGATTGCCTCTGGGCCCGTCCTGGCTCTGTGGCCTGGGGCTCTGGACTGGTGCACACCATGGGCTCTGCCCTGGGTTCCAGCCTCTGGCACAGGGTGGCCCCTGTGAGGCTGTGTAACCACAGGAGCCGATTCCTGCAAGTACAGCTGCCTGCCCGTCTGCCGTCTCTGTGTCCCTGGTCCCATTTCTCTGTTGAGCTCTGGTGCAGCAGGGGCATCTGTGACATCTGGAAATCTGGAGAAGGATTGGGTAGAGCAGCTTTGCTCTCTGATAGATGAGGGAGGGTGCTGGACTTCTGGGTCTCAGGTGGGACTGAAGCCAAGAGAGGCAGGTTTTGAACAGAAGGTTCTAGACCCCAGTTCTGAACTGTCTGGTTGCTGATGTCTGTGGTGTCTCCACGGTGCTTTCACAACGCCCCGGGTCAGAGAAGTGCCCACAGTGTCCTTCGGGAAGTGGTGAGGCTGAGTAAGCGGTGAGTATTTGTGTTCGAGCATAATTGGAGAAGATGCATGCCATTTGGAAAAGTACTCAGAAATTGAAAGAAAATACTTCGGTTCTGCTTCCTAAATCACCACCATCACTTCCTAATGGAGCAGACGCCCTGCTGGGCTCAGGATGACTCCTCGAACGCTGCCGTTGGATTGGACGCTGCCGGCCCGGGGCCTGTCCGTGCTGATTCCGAGCGGCACATGTTATCCCTGCCATGGCTGGGAGCCCAGCTCTGCGAAGATGTGACATAATCAGGAGGAATGTGGTGTGATCTCAGCCGGGGCTGTGGTGCACCCCGAGCTCCCTGATCCATCAGCACAGCTCTGCAGCCCTGGACCTAGGCTTTCCATGAAGCCCAGTGGGACGAGGGTGGCACTCTCGCAAGACGGTGCATCTGGGGAGGGATGCGGGGGCTGGGGGCTTCCACAGCCAAGGTGCAGGTGCAGCTCCAGCTCCCCACCCCACAGACCAGCTGCTTCTGTCCCGCGGGGCACTCACCACGGAAGTGCGCAGTTTTCCTTTGCAACCCACATAGCGCACAGCGGCGTGTTAGCTGTGTCTGCATCCCCGGGCAGGTGAGCATGCAGTCCTGAGCCCTGCTGTGGCCGCAGCTCCAGCGGTGAAGCCCGAAACGCTCGGCATCTCCAGACCCTAGGCCGCTGCCGCCCCCTGAGCCTGAGCCTGAGCCTGAGCCTGAGCCTTCTGCCACCGTCAGCGTTGTTCCTCCTGATCCATCCCCACTTGGGGGCACCTGGACAGCTTCTGCTGCAGGCATGTTAGCTGTTCACACACAAGCCTGCTGGACGGGGTCTGTGTGGACTGGCCGTGCAGCCAAAGCAGGAAGCAGTGTGCGAGCAGAGTGCGTGTTGACGTCTTCCCAGTATTGTGGAAGCCGTCTCTGTGTATGATTCCCACCAACAACCTATTTTCATAAATATATTTGTGAAATTTTTCCAAATATATACCATCTGCCTTTTTTTAAGATCTAGGGCTCATGTCCACTTTCTTGCCTTTTGATACTCCTTAATTTCTCCCTCTAGTATTCCTTTCTTATTCTACTTTATTTGAAAGGCGGAGAGACACAGGGGAAGACAGATAAGAGGGAGAAAGAGAGGGAGAGATTTGCTATCTACTGATTCATCTCCCAGATGGCTGCACCAGCCAGTTATGAGCCAGGCCAGGATGAAACCAGGAGCCGGGAACCCAACTACTTGAGCCATCAGTTGCCACCTGCAAGGGTGCACATTAGCAGGAGCTGGGAACAGGAATGGAGCCTGGACTCAAACCTGACATGGCTGTGGGCCTCAAGAGCTGGAACCTAACTGGGCAACAAGCCACGTGAGCTGAGCTTAGAGACCCTCCCCTCTACCCCTGGGTAGGCCCTTGCTTACCAGTGCCTTTGTGTGGGGTGGTGAGGAGGAGCAGAGAGGTGTCCCAGACCTGGGGGCTCTGCTGCAGGCTGACTTGTGAGATCCCATGGGAACTGGGAGTGTGCGATCACCTGGCTTCCCACGTGTTTGCGGCTGCCTGCACTTGCCAGTGCTGTTCTGAGTGAACCACCGGGTGCTCTGCTGAGCTCTGGCCTGGACTTCAGTGCACTGAGTGCTGCCTCGTGCCTTCTCTCGCACCATGCTCACTCCCGCCGAGCATCTCACCAATGTGGGGGGAGGTCGTGTCCATTTATAGACTGGGCTCTTTATTCATAGGTTCCTTCCATTTTCTTTGTAACTTGGAATTAACCATGGGTAAATTAATTCATAGCATAGTCCTGTTTGATTTATTTGTGTGCTGTTTCATGGTGACATTCACCGCTATTTTGGCCGCTAACAAGGTTAAACCACAGTTTGTCACATCTGATTTTGCATAAAGCATCTGCCCGCGCTGTGTAAGGTTCAGTGATGTGCGCGTTCTCGTTTATTCATCACATGACTGGGAAGGAGACGAAGGCCGCCCCACCACTGCTGCTCTGCTCTGAACGTCCCCAGCAGAGCGCAGTTCTGAGCTCAGGTGCTACCACCTCAGTGCTCGCTCCCTTGCTACACAGTCTGCTAGGTCATCAATAACTGGCATTTGCTAGGTGCATGGTACATGCCGAGGGCTGTACGGCTCCAGTACTTACAGCCTCGACTCTGGGTGTGAGAGATGTCGAGTGCACATGCACACACACACACACACACACACAGACACACGTGTGTATAAGATCCAGCACACTGGAGCTGCAGCATCTCCGATGTGCAGGTGAGGAGAGCGAGGGGGAGTTCCCCGGGCAGCATCAGTGAGTGACGAGTGTGCAGATCGCACGGGGCTGCGCGCTCACACTGGGAAGGCCTTGGTTGTGCAGGTGCTGATGGAAGGCGTCTCTGACGTTAAGGGGGAGCACAGGTTGGAGAAGAGGGTGGCTGTCGTACTGTTCTGGCTGCTTGTAGTCCTGCGTAGGTACTCAGGCATGCTGAACCGCAGCCGTACGTGGGTTCTGAGCCTGCCGCAGTTACAGCGGTGATGTTGAACACACTTCTCGGCCCCAGAAATTCAGGTTTCTGTGCATTTTGCAAGTCGGATTTTCAGGTTAGGGAGGCTCAGCCAGTAACATGTAGGTGGATTTTATATAACAGAAAGAGCCTGGCATCCAGCAGGCGGGGAACACACAAGCTGTAGGTACAGAGACAAGAAGACAAAGTGAAATCAGACCAGAGGAGGGCCCAGGGCCTTTGCTCGTCAGCTGTGAGTAGGCGGTGACCTGTCTCTAGGGCCTGTGGGCCGGGGACATCTGCAGCCCCTGGGAAGTTCATGAGTCCTCCGTGGCTCCTTCTCTGTGGCTTTGACCACAGCCCACACAAGGCCCCGGGATTCTCCTGCACAAAGGGGCTTCTCGTCTCCAGCGTTAAATTTATTCTGACTTCTAGGTCACTAAAGCATGAGTCTCTTTACTGGAAAACAGTTGTGTGCATGGTGTCCTAACTGCACTCCAGCTGGCAGATGGCAGAGCCTCTGGGTTTACCTTCTGGGGTGAGACGAGACCTCATTGTGGTTGGTTTTTTTTTTTTTTTTTTTGCAATTCTTTGATGTCTGGTGACTCTGAGCATCGTTCCCTGTGGTTGTGGCCATTTTTTTCATCCTTTTTAAGATGCCTGTTTATCCTTTGCCCATTGCTTTTTTTTTAGAAAGCAACATATTTATTGAATGATCTAGTGGACTGTATATACAGTTCAAAAATAAAGTTTGGGAATGAACAAACAAATATCCTGTTTTATAGATGATACAGGAAACATCCATTAGAGCAAAATGAAATATACTGTGTTCATCCTAATCCTTATCTATGCTTTGTCTTTCTGTACTATAAATGTATGCATTAAAAACTGAAGAAATTTTCAAATAATATATTACATTCTAAAAATAGATTAAGTGATTAGGGCCAGTATATGATTAGCCATACAAAAGTCATTTTATATACCAATAACATTTTATATACCAGTAACAAATAGCTATAAAAATACATCACTTTGAAGAGATAAAATTTAAGATGTCAACAAAAATATGAGGTACACAGGAATCTAAGATATTTATAAAGCCTTTTCAGAAGTCAATTTAAAAATTTGGAAATCTCTATCAAATAAATGGAAGACTCAATCATGTTGATAGATAAGAAGAAGATAAATCAAAGATTCTTAAATTAATTTCTAGGTCAATTATAGTTCCAGTTGGGATCCCAAGACAGATTACTGTGGAACTTGGCAAACAATACTAAAATACATAATGATGGCAAGTGTCCAAGCATTAACTGAAGACAAATGACCAAAACCAACTCTTAGAATTTGCCATGAATAGGTATTAGTGATTTGATATATTTGTTAATTTTTTAAAGTTGTACAAGTTTCATGCACTTCATATGTGCAGATTTAGGAACAAAGTTACACTTCCCCTCCCCCACACTTCCCCTCCCCCACACTCCCATCCCACCCATGGCCCCCCCTTCCCCCCTCCCTCTTGCATTCCTATTATTTTTTATGAAGATCTATTTTCAGTTTACTTAATGATCGTAGAGTTAACCCTACTCTAAGTAAAAGAGTTCAACAAATAGTATGAAGAAGGGAAAAAAAAATTGTTCCTCGATGGAAGAGACAAGGGCTATAAACAATCATCGGATCTCAGAATGTCTATTTCACTCCAACTCATTCCTTTTTGGGTACTCTCTTAATTACCTCGGATCAGGGAAACATTTAGCATCTGTTATTTTAGGACTGCCTGTGCCCACTTAACAAATTGTTTGTTTATTTGTTAGGTTTCTTGAGCTGCTTATGTATTCTGGATATTAATCCTTTATCAGTTGCATGGTTTGCAAATATTTCTCCCATTCTATTGGTTACCTCTCCACTTGGTCATTTATTTGCTTTACTGTACAGATGCTTCTTAGCTTGAGCTAATCTGATTTATTTTTGCTTTTATTCTCCATGCTCCTGGAATCTTATGCAAGAACTCTGTCTATGCCAATATATTACAGTGTTTCCACTACGTTTCCCTCTAGTAATTTGATTGGTTCAGGTCTTAGATTTAGATCCTTGCTCCATTATGAGTTGATTTTCGTATAAAGTGTCAGGTATGAGTCTTATGGAAATCCAGATTTCCCAGCACCATTTGTTGAAGAGACTGTCCTTTCTCAGGGAATGATCTTAACTCATTTGTCAAAGATTAATTGGTTGTAGATGTATGGATTACATTTTGAGGTTTCTAATCTGTTCCGTTGGTCTATGTATCTGTCTTAGGCCAGTACCCAGCTGTTTTGATTATAACTGCCCTGAGTTTGTCTTGATTCTGGTATTGTGTTGCCTTCAACTTTGTTTTTATTGTTCAAGGTCGCTGCAGCTATTTTGGGTATTCTGAGTTCCCATATAAATTTTAGGATTGTTTCTTTTCTAGGTCTGAGAAGAATGTCCTTGGAATTTTGACTGATACCACAGTGAAACCATAAATTGCTCTGGGTAGTATGGACTTCGTGATCATATTGATTATTCTAATCCATTAACATGGAAGGTTTTTTTTTTACTTTTTGTTGTGTTTTCTTCTATTTCTTGGATTAACATTTTGTAATTTTCACTGTGGAGATTTTTCACATCCTTGATTAAATTTATATCAAGTTATTTAAGGTTCTTTTGTAGCTATCGTCATTGAAACTGATCTTATAAGTTCTTTCATAGTATGCCATTCATTGTTATTGGCCTATTCAGGTTTTCTATGTCTTTATGCCTCACTTTTGGTAAATTATGTGTCCAGAAATCTATCCGTTTCTTCTAAGTTTTCCGATTTGTTGACATATAGCTGTTTGTAAAAATTTCTAATGATTTATTTGTATTGCACTTGTATCAGTTGTGTCATCTCTTAATCATATTTGATTTTATTAATTTTAGACTTCTCCTTTGTTTTTCCTTGGTTAGTTGAGCTAATGGTTTTTTTTTTTTTACATTTACAAAAAATCAACTCTTCATTTCAATTATCTTTTGTTTAGTCATTTACATTTCTTTTTCATTTATTTCCTTTCTAATTTTTATTATTTCTTTCCTCCTCCTAGTTTGGCGTTTTGTTTATTCTTGTTTTTCTAGGTCCTTGAATGCATTGTGGGATCATTTATTTGATAGCCTTCCAGTTTTTTGATATAGGCAGTTATTGCTATAAACTCTCTTCTTAGCACTGCTTTTGTAGTATCTCATGCAAGTTCTGACATGCAGGGTTTTTATTTTCATTTGTTTGAAGGAATTTTTTAATTTCCTTTTTTACTTCTTCTGTTGCCCACTGTTTGTTCAGGAGCATGTTGTTCAGTCTCCATGTTTATTCATATTTCCTAGTTTTTCTTTGTTGTTAATTTCTACCTTCATTCCATGTGGTCAGAAAAAAGTTACATGATATGATTTCAGTTTTGTTATTTGTTGTTGTTGAGGCTTGTTTTGTAGTCTGTATATGGTCTCAGTTGGGGAATGTTCTGTGAACTGATACCGTGTGGGATGGAGTAGTCGATGGATAGTTGTTAGGTCCATTTGGTCTATGCTGTAGATTAGCTCTTGTTCCTTTTGTTGACTTTTTGTCTGCTTGATCTGTCCATTGATGAAAGTGAGGTGTAGAAGTCCCTCCTTATTATATTGGATCTTATGTCTCCCTTAGATCCTATATATTTTCTTTTTTTATGAAACCAGGTGCCCTTGTCTGGGGTGCATTTATATTTAATATAGTTATATCTTTTTCTTGAAGATTTAACTATAATTATTACATACTGATCTTTTTCTTCTCAAAACAGTTTTTGTCATTTTTTAAAATTTCCATTTGCATAGAATGTCTTTTTCCAGGCCGTGCCTTTAAATTTGTGTGTATTCTTAGTGATGATGTGGGTTTTGTGTAGGCAGTATATAGAAGGGTCATTGTTTTAAAATCCATTTATCCAGTCTGTATCTTTCAGTTGTAGAATTTAGCCCATTTACATTCAAGGTTATTATTGGCAAGTAATGACCTGTTCCTACCATTTTCCCACAAATATTCCTACTGTTTGTTGGGAAAATCTTCTGTTTTTTTACTAAGAGATTTTCTGCCTTCACTTATCTCGTGGTTCTGATTGTCTTTCTCTGTGCAGTCCGTACTTAAGTACCATGTGTAAGGCTGGCCTGGTAGTGAGAAATTCTCTTCGGTTTTGTTTGTTTTGGAAGGTCTGCATTTCACCTCATTCATTCGTGAGAGCTTTGCTGGATGACGTATTCTGGATCGGCAGTTTAGTTTTTCTTTTAGAACTTGAACTATATTTCTCCGTTCTTTCCTGGACTGAAGGGTTTCTGTTAAGAAATCTGTGAATCTAACAGGAATTCCTGTGGAGTGATCTGGGGTTTCTCTCTTGCAAGTTTCAGGGTATTCTCTTGATATTTTACTTTTGTCGGTTTGACTGGAATGTGTCGTGGTGAGGATCTTTGCTGATCATGCCTGCTTTGGGTTCTAGGCACGTCCTGTATGTAGATGTTTTTATCTTTCTCCAAGTTGGGACATTTTCTGCTGTTATTTCACTGAGTGGGTTTTCTAAGTCACTCTTCCCCACCTGCCCATAGTTTCAGGAATTTCTAAGACTGATACATTTGTCGTTGGATGGCATTCCTGAACACTGTTTTCAGTCTTTGTATTTTTCTTGTCTGAGATGTTTCACAAGACCTGTCACCCGGAGCAGGTACTTTTTCTTCTGCCTCACCAGGTGTGTTCATTCAGCTTATTGAAGACTCCACTTAGGATATTTCTGCTTGGATTTTCATTAGTGTCTCTGCTGAATTTCTTGTCCATGTCATGCGATGACTTCCTAGTTTCCATAAACAGTTCCTGTGTATTTCTGAGTGACCTTGTAATCATTTCGATTTTGTTTGTTTGCTTTGGCATTTGGTCAGCCTCCCCCCTTCACAGTCCAATCGTAACGAATGATTGTGCTCCTTTGGAGGAGACATTGCCTTCCTTGGTCATGTGTGTGCGTGCGTGCGTGTGTGTGTGCGTGTCTGTGTGTGTATTTCATGCATTAATCTTCCTGCAGCTGGCAGAATCTCTTGTTACTGTCTCCAGGGTCTGGAGGATTTATTATTTTAATAGAAGGTTTTATTCCCTGGAATTGTGCCTCTTGGGCTTGGTGGAGGGCCTGAGGCTGGCACTTCAGTTCCAGGGGTTTTGCCGGCTCGGGCGAGGGAGCTCTGTGCATCTTTTACAGGTGGAGCAGGAGTCCAGGGTGACGCCATGTTGGGGGTGCTAGAGCTCCTTTGGCAGCCATCAGTAGGAGGAGGGCACGTTGGAGCTTGCTGGTGCGTTCACGTCCTAGACCTCTGTGCCAGCGGGAGCCAGCCGATTCACAGGCTAGAGTGAGCTGCTGCCTGCACAGCCCACGCACCCAGGCACCTGCACCATACAGAACACTGACCGACTACACAGTGTGTCCCCGACCCCTCCACCAAACTCATCCACAGTGTGCAGGGAGCTCTTGGTCTCCGCAGCCAGACCAGAGGGTGCACAGGAACCGAGGTGCAGCCCACAGCCCTCTCTGCTTCTGGCTTCAACCCAGAACCGTCAGAGTCATCGTGGGGAGGGAGTGTCTGCTGTTCTGACTTTGATGGCCTTTGCCATCAGGACTGTCCACTGTCCCCCCACTCAGGATAGAGTTCAGCTGCAGGTCCACCTCAGCCGACGAACTCTGGTGCTTTGGTGGGAAGGGGATGGAGGTGAAGTGGTCTCACTTCATGGAGCCAGGTAGTCACCCAGACCCCCACTGGCTCCCCAGGCCAGACGTGAAGCCAGTGCAGACTGTGGAATTCCTCAGCCAGAGCCTTCAGTGTAGGGTGTGGCGCCTCCTCTCACCTTGCCCTGGGAAGCTCCGGCTTCCTAGGCAGAGCCAGCGGAGATGCAGGGACTGCTGGAGGCTTGTCTGTCCTCTCTCCCCTCTGCCCATGGAGTCTGCATGCTGTGCGCTCTCGTCTGGAACTCTCTCTCAGTCAGTCCTGCGGGAATATGGTCGTCCCTTTGCTTTTCTGGGGTTTGTCTGCGTCTGAGGCTAGGCTTTATCCTGGGTCTCGCTCGGGAAGCTCTTCATGCTGCAGCCACTCTCCCGTCGCGGGGTGGAGGGTCAGGTGCCTTTGGCGACACTGGGGCTGGGCAGCCCTGGCCCTGTCACCTCGCTTCTCTGTCTGCCCCGTGCTGCCTTTGGTCCCACAGAGCTGGGACTCTGAGCTCTGCCGCCGAGGGCCTTGGGAGCGGACGTGGAAAAGCTGCGCGTGGGGCCGGGGCGAGGGAGCTTTAGTTTGTTCTGCTAACAGCGAGCAGCAAGGTGCTGAGGAGGCACACGTGGCAGAGAATCAGGAAAACTGATGAAGGACTCGCGAAACTCTGGCTGTCACAGTCCCCTGGCTTTCTGCTCAGTCTGATTGCTTGAAACAGACTGAAGGCAACAACAGGCTTCTGACATCAGTGAATCACTGCCGACCATTCAACAGGTAATGGGATCTGAGTCGCATCCGCGTGTTTCCCAAGCACGTGGCTGTCTCCCCTGCCTGTACACGCAGCTCCCCCCGCCCTTGCAAAACACAGTGAGTGATGCTAGCACTCACTACCATCCCGCCTGCTGTCAGCGAGAGGACATGGGGCCGTAGACAGTGGGCCGAGTGCACTGCACCGTGACTCCAGTGTGTACCGCTCTGGGTTCATTTTTCATGTGAAAAACACAGTATTGGCATTTCTCTCATTAATGCCGATACTTATGCTAGGAAATGGAAAGTTAATGGTTTTAAGAAGGTATTTAAATACACATTTAAAAGTCATCTGAAAATTGGTAAAGTGGATAAATTATTTGATATGTCTGTTTTGTTGAAGAAAAACACTAAATTTTATCTGTATTTGAAGTGTTTCTAGGGATCTGAGACTAATACACTAGTACTACTGGTTCTGTTTGCTGATTTTTTGAGGAATAATCTAATTGACTTTTTTATCCATTCAGTAATCATATGCACACCCCAGAATGGCTGCCATTGCAGTTGTGGGGTAGGGTCGAGTTTTCATTTCTCTAAAGTGAACTGAGGCATAGCCACAGGAATTTCGTGTGAGGATCTGGCGGAACGGTAGCTCCCTACCTTGTGTTGCGTTGCTTACAATGAAGCGGGTTTTACACCCTGCAAGTGAATGCTCGCTTAGCCGTGCACCACTCCTTACCCTGTGAGTGAGAACTCCCAGCATTGCGTCATATCCTGGTGCAGGGCGTGGGACTCCCCGCTCCTGCTGGGGGCCACCTCTGGCCATGGGTCCTTTGGTCAAGTGCGGTGGAGAGGGGGAGACAGGGCGGTAGCTTTTCCATCCGTCGAGCCTGGTTTGGTGCCTACCCTGGAATGTGTCATTTAGGGGGCCGGACCTGTAGCGTGGTGGTAGCTGGTCTTCCCAAGGAGGCCGTGGGCCTGCTGGACACACTCAGCAAAGGGCAGCGTCTTTGTCTGGAGTCCACCCTTCACCCAGAGTGCCGTGGGCCACGTCCACCTGTCTGAGCACCTGTCGCTCGCTAGTAGTACGTTCATCCTTGGGGGGAGACTGGCTGACTGTCTTGGCTAAATATAATAAACTAAACACAACAGTGAAAACTCCTGCGGTCGTTCCAACAGGCCGGCTCGAAGCACTCCAGAAGTGAGAGTGGCACCTGGGGGCTCATTGATTTTCATGCCTCGTAAATGAAAATGACTGCTTGGATTTGCTAATTATTTTTTGTGAGCACACATTTTCTTTCACCCCCTGCTCTCTAACCTTCCGGGCGCTCTGTGCACAGCACAGGGAGGCCTTTCCCAGCCAGAGCCGCAGCCCCGCCTGTCTCACCACAGCGGCGCTCCCTGGCTCCCTGCGGCTTTAAAATTCCCCACAGGCCCTGGCCTGAGCCAGGCCTCAGAGGCGCATTTGAGCTGGCCCCAGGGACTTCTTCCTGTGGGTGTTCCTCTGGCTCACAGCTACTGTGAGGACAAGACAAGCCTCCTCCCCAGCTTCTGTCTGCATCCTCCCTAATGCGTCGGCCCTGCCTGGAAGACCTGCCCCCAGGCCACAGTGCACAGTGCAACTCTGCTGCTGTGGCCAAGTCCCTGCCAGGGCTCCTGTACCTGTGGCTCTCCTGTGGGTTCTCCGTGGCTTCCACATGAGCCCCGGCAGTGTCACACATTGTCCAGGATCGGAGGTTCTGTGCCCAGTAGGGACTGTGTCTTGGCTCTCAGCTCATGGAGGAGGGCGTAGGTCCCAGAAGGGAGTTTGGGGAAAGGGTAGAGTGACTGCAGCTCTGTAGCTGTGGCCGTGCCCACAGGCTGGCCTGTCCTCACAGCCTTAGGCACACACTCGCGCGGTCCTTACAGTCCTTGGCATGAGTTTGCCCATTCTTGGGCCATGATGGCGATGGCCTTACACATAGGCTCGTGCTGTTCTGGGCTGTGGTGGTCAGAGAAATGTGTTCAGTTTGTGTAAATCTTATGAGGTAAGAGTACTCCGAACAGCAGTAGGGGGACTGGGCTGATGCTAATTTTATAACTTTTGGCTTTCAATGCACTCTGTTTCTTGGGCCGTGACAGTAGGGTGGAATTACCCAGTTTGTGTAAATCTTATGAGGCTTGATAAATGGACTTAATAATTATCAGATGATGACGAAATTAAATGAGTCGGTGAATGTTAATGTGTTTCTCCTTCTGTCTAGCTCGATGCTTTGGGACGGTTCCAATATGTGGCATTTCTATTGTATTATGATGTGTTAATAACGTGGGTCAGAGACGAGCACAAGTCAAGGACAGATGTGATTTTCTGTGAAATGTGCATTTAATACTTTGTAACATTTAGCTGAATTACCTTCGGATGTCAGACATTACGCCCTCATCCTCCCATGATTGTGTGTGTGTGAGACGTCTATTGAGTTGAATCGATCAGCTTTCCTATTGTTCTCTGAAATAGTAAAGTATTATGGATTTTCTTTAATTGAGTTTTATATATGTTACTGATCTTTAATCGCAGATTTTTTTTTTTTTTTAAATTTAGAGCACACCAGACTAAGTTTACAGTGTAAGAAACCTTTGGGTCAACTAGTAAGTTATGTTGTTGTTTTAAAAATGTCCTGTCTGCAGCCTTTAGAATTGATGGACAGTGCTGGGCACGTGAAGACTGTAGAGCCCCCACGTGGCAGCACATGGCTTTGGTCTGCTTCGGGGTGTGCGCTTCTCTTGGGCTCTGTGTCGTCAGACTACAGATGCACACAGGGGGAGTGGAACGACCGAGGCATACATGGAGAAATGTGTCGCTGGCCGTCATTTATCCGTGTGGGATTAATGCCCACTTCAGAGGGCCCTGGCTCACCGCTGTGCCTGCTGGGCCCAGAAAAACCTCTCAGGCCGTATCGCGAGGATGGAGCCCTTCATGTCTGGAAATAGTACCCAGTGGTGGCTGCGTCCTCATGATAGCCACTGTGCAGCCATGTGTGTTTTTATCCATGCTTAAATCCAGTATTAAAGCTCCGGATTTTTAGGAGTAGTAAAATTTACATTTATGTCAGTGAATGCAGTAAGTTTCCCTGCAATAAAAATTAATGAACTGATTAATAAAAGGGCCTGCCATGCGGATTCCAAGGTTGACTTGTGCTTTCCACTTCCTTACGCTCTGAACATAACCAGAGCCTGGCCCAGGCTGTTGGAGCAACCACACAGGAGTGCCGCGAGGCTGTGGGCAGCCCCTTGTGGGCACACGGCCGTTCCCTCCCGCAGTGCACACCAGAGGAAGGCTGGGGTTAAAGGTAACAGTAGTGTGCACAGTGCTGGGGACCATTCCTGCCACCTTCCAGGCGCTCAGCGACTGGGCTCTATCCCTTAGGTAGCCCCTGCCCGTGAGCTCAGCACTGTGTTCCCTGGGGCTGAACCCTGGGGGTCGGCTGCGGGTCTGCAGACAAGTGCAGCAGCAGTGTCTGCTTCCCCATCTGCCACACGGGCCTCGAGTGTTTCTGTACGGGTGCTGGGGATGATCCACAGCCTTCAGAACAGGGGTTTGGCTGTACAGAACTCGCAATGTGTTCTCAAACTATGGAATTCTTCACATGAATGCTTGTGTGCTTCTTCTCGCTCTTGGGAGCCAGTGTCTGTTTTCTGGCCTCCTTGGGTACTTGAAGCTGTCTGCAGCTCTGCCTGGAGCAGGACCTGTGCCTTCCTGTTGCGGCACTTGGTGCAGGTTTGCATTTGTGTTCCCCTGAGGCAGTCAGTGCACTCCCAAGGGCCTGTCAGTGCATTTCCACGCTCTCATCGCTGGACCATGGAACAACTTGCTTATCTGCTGCATGTGTGTTTTCTCATTGAGGAAGTGAGTCTACATGCTGGGGGCCCAGAAATGGAGTTGTCTGGACTTTTCCTCTTGACGTGGTTCTCAAGCCTGTTGCCGTGGAGGACTGGGGCTCCCTGGGGACACGGTCTGTCTTCTCTTATGAGTCTTCCACGCTGGTCCTCCGTTCCACACGGTCACCGCTTTCCTTCCTGCTGCCCACACCTCGGAGGATGTTCTGCACGTCAAGAATGTGTGTCAGTCCTCGGCTGTGCTGGGATCTGTCCTAGAGGGGTCCCAGACTGTGACGGGTGTGTGTGTGGTCTGGGTGGGAAGGGTGTCAAGGACTGGATGTGTCTATGGCCCTCTCTGTTCTTGGAGGTAGCTTTGAGGGACATAGACTGGGCCGGTGGCAGAGAGACTGGTCAGTGGAATCGTGGAATAAGCTGGGAGACGCATCTGATGATGCGCACACGGTGCTGGTGGAAAGGGTGGGCTTTGTTAGATCACAGCTGTGTCTGTAAGGTTTCTCAAGTGCAGCATGGGAGAAACCGCAGTGGGGGCTGCGTGCGGCCGGGTTGGGCTCTGTAAGGGCAGGCAGTGCAGTGCATCCCACCCTGATGTGGGCATCACGCATGGCAGTAGGGCAGGGGGCTGAGGTGTGCCCCCAGGCTGCTCCTTGCATCTTGTGACTCCTCCTATCATGAGAAGAGCCACCCGGGCTAAGCAGAGCCTGAGCTGCCGATGAGCCCAGCATGGTCATGGCGCTCACAGTGAGGGTTCAGGTTGCGGAGCTCTGGGCTGGTCTGGGATGCAGCAGCTTTGTGGTCATAAACCGCAGAGGTTCTGGGCAGTGAGGGAAATGAGTCGGACAGAAGAGTCCAGAGTCAGACTGCTGGGTGTAGGTGGAAGGTCGGAGTTGTTGGCACACCTGGAGTTCAAATCCCGCGGATGAAATGACGACTGTAGGTGGGAGGCGGGAGGGAAGCTGCCTGAGGGTTGTTTCTGCACCACTGAGTTGTCTGGGAGTGGACAGGCAGCGAGGAGAAGGAAGCAGACTGCCCTTCAGACGAGGAGGACAAGCAACATCCAGGAGGCAGAGCTCTGGGCTGGGGCACAGCGACTGCAGAGAATTGTTCCTTGAGTGTGGTCACCTGGTCATTGTTGACCTTGGTGAAGTGCAGTTTGGGGGGAGGGCTGCAGACAGAGCCTGGCAGGAGTGAGTGTGACCATGAATGTAGCCAGCGAGTAGAGAGAGACAGGGACCAACGGAGCTTTCAGAGGTGTTGTGTAGGAAGGGTTTGGAGAGGGATTCAACAGTGGCCAGGTCACAGAGCGAGGTGGAGGGTGGTGCTTCTCTGAGGTGGGCTCACTTGGTTTCTCCTCGGGTGCCTGTGAGCCTCTTGTGGCAGAGAGACGGAAGCATGGGGCCTTGAGCTGAATGAATGTCAGGGTTTTTGTGATCTCATGAAAACTGCATGTGTAGAAGATTTTTCTTGAAACTTCTTTCCAGCTGGACGTAATCTTATGGAAATCATGCCTGTTTGGAGCAAGATGATGCTGTGTGTGTGAAGTCATTAAAAACTATGTTCTGCCATGTTTTTGGAGTGGTAGTTCCTGTTGTCTTTGTGAAAGTGTAGACCGATCGCCTCTCCTTCCAGTCCCGCTGTGAACGCTTTGCCTCTCCGTCAGCCTGTTTGGCTCCAGTGAGGTGGAGGTGGTGTCTGGTGCAATGCCCAGCCAGGTCTCCTGCTGAGGAAGGCGTCTGGAGGGGAAGCAGCTTCCTGATCTTCAGCTGGGATGGGATGAAGTGGCCACAGCGCGGCCTTGTGCTGCCTTGGGTCTTGGGTCTGTACGTCCTGGAGAATGGCGTCTACAGAAATGACGGATAGAGAAGGTTGCCAAGTGTGCTTTCGGCGTGGGCTTGAATGGCCGCGATCTGTTCTGCTCTTAGAACATGTCCAGGAGTTCCCATGGGAACCACTCCCCCCCTCCTGGGAAAACTCAAACTTAAAAAACAACACAGAAAAGCTACTTCATCATCCCTGTGTGATCGGTGACAGTGCTGGGACCGTGCAGGAGATGTAGTGGCCAAGCCTCGTCTATGTGGGGCTGCCCAGAGGAACACATCGCTGCTCCCGGAACGTGGTCATGATGGATGTGCTACATCTGACAGTAACAAAGGCTGGCCCATCGTCTGTCTCCTCCTCTGCCCAGACGCCTTTTCAAAACCTAAATGTTTTTGTCTCAGGCTTTGGCATTTTGCCATTTTCATCTAACTATTTTCCCCTGAAAGATGTGTTTCCAGAAGAGAAGCCGGGGGTTGTGGCACAGCGAGCCTGACACATAATCCTCTCATTATGTTCAGCACGTTTTCATCCTGAGTGCCTGTCTGTGTGCAGTCTGCTGCTTAGCCGCCTGCCTTAACGGACCCCGTGCCGCTGCAGACACAGGGCCGCTCAGTCCTCAGCCTGCGGGCTCTGGGGCCTGGTGCCCGTCATGCAAACCCTGATCCTCTGACCAGCGGAGATAATGTCGCCACGCAGACACGAGGGTGTGTTCCTGGGTTCCGAGGACACCCACACTCTCCGCATTGAGGACGTGGCCCCTTACTCTCCATAGCTCCTGTGGACCAGGAGTCCAGGGGATGGTCACGCAGAGTGACTGGTGCTGTGACCAAGCTCCCGGGTGCAGGCTCCGGGCTCATCTGGCTGTCCCTGTCACTGCTCCAAGCTGGCCCAGTCACACCTATGGAGCACCTGACCAAGTGTGCCACGTTCAGTCGGACCCCTGCCTTCCAAGTGAGGAGGGCCAGCATGGTCAAGGCCGCCGGGCACCCCTGCCGGGCCTCGCTGAGAGGATTCCCTGAGAGAAGGCTGGGAGCCCAGCTGCCTCAGGCGCCGAGCCATGGCCTCCCGCATGCGGCCATGTGGGGAATCCAGCCCCAGAGCCTCACAGGCATTGGCAGCCCAGGGGCCAGGCACTAAGCGTCATGCCGCGCCCGCAGGGAAGTGGTCTTCCCTAAATGACGTCGGCCATGCCCGAGGGCGTGAGGCCAGAGCCACTACCTTTCTGGAAGTGGTCGAGGTCAGAGGTCACTGTGTGGGAGCACTCCCAGCCCCTTCCGCCTCAGGTCCAGGGCAAGAGGCTGGGGCCGGGATCTGCAGGGGTCTTGGGGTCTCTGAGGCCGACAGCGTGAGGAAGGCAGAGTCCCGGCTGGGACCCTGGCTGTTGGCTCTGACGCCTGGTTAGCGTCTGCCCCTCTCTCCGCTAGATGTGGCTGTCATTCAGCCAAAAAGAGAGGCTCTGGTTTCCAATCTGAAATTAGGGTCCCTTGTGTGCAAAAATGGGAGAAAATATTTAGAAAGGGAAGTAAGGTAAGCTCGTGTTAGCAGAGTGAAATAGAGCACAGTACGCTCTGATGCCAACCTGAGCGGGAATTGGGGGACTGACGCACGGATTCTTGGAGGAGGGGTTTTAGAGATGAGTGACAGGAGCAGGGTGGAGATCAGCCCTGGGCAGAATGAGGCAGGGCGGAACACTACACCTGTGATTACTGGGCCGTGGAGAACAGTTGGTTCAAAGCGAAGGATCCTGCAGAATGAGCTGAGAACAAGAGGGCTTAGGGAAAGAGACCCTGGAGTCAGTGGGCCCTTAACCTGATAAAGGGAAGTAAATATAAAAAAGGGAGGTGAGCATCCGTTCTAGCCATTACAGTGCCCACATCCCACGTCCAATGCCTCGGTTTGGTTCCTGGCTGTGTCCCTGGGAAGCACCAGTGATGGCTCAGGTTCCTGCCGCCCCTGGAGAGACCTGTACCGAGTTCTCTGCTCTGGCTGTTGCCCCCTACACACCAGCCACGCCAGGAACCTGGACAGTGAACCACTGGATGGGATACTTCTCTGCCCATCTCTCTCTCAAATGCTTTAGTAAGTTTAAAGTCATGAAAACAACTCTGGAGTAACTTCTGCATTTCCAGATCTGACT
Organism: Sylvilagus bachmani; assembly: GCA_015711505.1. NCBI lineage: Eukaryota > Metazoa > Chordata > Mammalia > Lagomorpha > Leporidae > Sylvilagus > Sylvilagus bachmani. Next base: position 1,362,874 of record CM027389.1, read on the forward strand.
GCAGCGTAATACCCGAGTGACTTTTGATGGTGACTTTTGTTTAAGATCTGAGTGTCTGTCCTCATCCGTTAAGAAATGGAGTATTATTCAGCAGAAATGAATGAAATCTGGTTGTTTGCAGTAAGATGGGTAGAACTGGGGGTCACTGTGTTATGTCAACTAAGCCAGGCACAGACAGCGTCGTGAACCTACTCCCATGTGGATCTGCAGAAGCTGAGCTCAGAGGCAGAGTGCAGTGGTCCTTGCCAGAGCGGGTAGGGGAGGGGAGTGCGGGGAGACGGGGGGGAGGCTGGTGGAGATTCAGGACTGCAGTCAGAGGGAGGGACCAGGTCCTGGTGTCAGGAGCATGGGAGACTGACGGAGGTTAACAAGGATCTACTGTGTACTAAAGCAACGGAGATCGGAGTGGGACTGTTTCCAACACAGAAGCTGTTTGAGGTGATGGGTCTACATGACCATAAACTTGATCTGATCATCACAAATTGTGTACATGTGTCGAAGTATCACACAATACCCTTTAGCTGTGGACCATTATTATATGCTAATTAAAAATGATATTTGTGTCTGGCGCCGTGGCTCAACAGGCTAATCCTCTGCCTTGCGGCGCCGGCACACCGGGTTCTAGTCCTGGTCGGGGCACCGGATTCTGTCCCAGTTGCCCCTCTTCCAGGCCAGCCCTCTGCTGTGGCCCAGGAGTGCAGTGGAGGATGGCCCAGGTGCTTGGGCCCTGCACCCCATGGGAGACCAGGAGAAGCACCTGGCACCTGGCTCCTGCCATCGGATGAGCGCGGTGCGCTGGCCGCAGCGCGCTGACCGCAGCAGCCATTGGAGGGTGAACCAACGGCAAAGGAAGACCTTTCTCTCTGTCTCTCTCTGTCTCTCTCTCTCGCTGTCCACTCTGCCTGTCAAAAAAAAAAATGATATTTGTTTGTGAAAAGCATTGATTTTGGGTGAGGATCAAGTGAAGTACCTTATGAAGAATTTTGGCTTAAAGGAAGTTTCCATAGAATGGACGCTTTAAGTAAAATAGTCTCATTTCATGTCCAATAGATGTCAGTTTGTATCTAAAAACACACTCCTTCCAAACTGTCCTAACTGACTTGGCTAGCTATAGTTTTGCAAGAAAATTTGTGGTTTATCTTGAATAATTTACTTCCTGGCTTATAAACTTTCCCCTCTGGATTCTTAGAAATTAATTGTCTTCCATAAGCTTGTGCAGAATAATTCTCTGTTTTCCTTCAAGAAACACGATATACAAGCACAGGCTGTGTGCAGTAATTTTGAGGAGTCGATCAGAATGAGTGAGAAGTCTGAATGAGGGAGCAGATTCACTGAGTCTGAAGCTTGCGTGGAGCCTCAGCTTCACACCCTGAGTTACAGATGCCAGAGTCTGGATCCGGTTGAGTAGATGTTGCCAGAGTTCCAGTCACTGTTGTTTAGTCTGGAACAGCTGCATATGGGAAAGGAAAAGTGTCCCGATGCCTTTTAACACCTGGGCAGCAGGACAGGGTGACCACGTTCCCACCAGTGTCGTGTTCCAGAGAGTGCAGTTCCAGGGGGCTTTCTCCTGCCACAAGAGCTTTGCTTGACCTCCTGGGTCCACCACCATTCATCAGCGTGCCCATTAGGATTGCAGCACACTCAGTACTTCCTAAAGCACATTTCATGAATAATTTAGAGATGAAAGCTTTTCTTTAACAAGTTGTTATCATGCTAATGTGATTGCCCCATCAGCCACTGTTAAAAAGTTCACAGGGCACACCCCTGTGTGTCTTGGAGGGCAGCAAGTGGCAGGTGAACTCTCCCTTGCTCCGGAAGTGAACACTCCACACCCCCAGGGTTGCAAAGAACCACAGGCAGCCAGACGTGAGCACCAGATGGAGAACTCAGAGCTTGTGAGCTGCTGAGCTGCAGAGATGTCTGGGAAACACAGGCTGTGCCGGCCGGCGACACCGCTGTCGTTACACTGGGAATGTGCACCATTGGCCCCTCCATTTTCAGCTTCTCAAGCCCAGAGGGGCTGCCGTTGGGGTTCAGCAGGGCCAGCCAACACTTGTGGCACCAGTTCCAGTCCCAGCCGCTCTGTTTCCAGTCCAGCTCCTGCTAATGTGCCTGGGAAGGGGCTGAAGATGCCCAAGTGGGAGGCAGACTGGCATGGAGTTCCTGCTCCCGGCTTCGGCCTGGCCATACCTTGCTGTTGCAGCCATCTGAGGACTGAAACAGTGAGTGGAAGATCTTTTTCTGTCACTCTGCCTTTCATTCATAAATAAATATTGTTTTTCTAGAGAAGACTGGAATTGTCAGTTTTTCTTTGTTTTTTCTTCCTCTTTGTTGGGGGGGATATTTTTACTACTTTATGGAAGGTTGTTAAAATGCTGGTAACTGTTCCTTTTTTAAAAAATATTTATTTATTTATTTGAGAGGTAGAGTTATAGATAGTGAGAGGGAGAGACGGAGAGAAAGGTCTTCTGTCCGCTGGTCGACTCCACAAATGGCCACAATGGCCGGAGCTGCGCCAATCTGAAGCCAGGAGCCAGGAACCTCCTCTGGGTCTCCCACAGGGGTGCAGGGGCCCAAGGGCCTGGGCTGTCCTCCACTGCCCTCCCAGGCCATAGCAGAGAGCTGGATGGAACAAGGAGCATCCAGGACTAGAACCAGCACCCTCATGGGGTGCCGGCACCACAGGCGGAGGATCAACCTACTGTGCCACAGCACTGGCCCCAATTGAATGTTCTTTTAAAAGTAGAATCAGGGCTGGTGCCATGGCTCTCTAGGCTAATCCTCCACCTGCGGCGCTAGCACCTTGGTTGCTCCTCTTCCAGTCCAGCTCTCTGCTGTGGCCCACGAGTACAGTGGAGGATGGCCCAAATGCTTGGGCCCTGCACCTGCATAGGAGACCAGGAGGAAGCTCCTGGCTCCTGGCTTCAGATTGGTGCAGCGCCGGCCGTAGCGGCCACTTGGGGGGTGAACGAACGGAAAAAGGAAGACCTTTCTCTCTGTCTTTCTCTCTCTAACTCTGTCTGTCAAAACAAAACAAAACAAAAAAAAAGGCGGAGTTGGGCCTGGGGACTGGTGGTCTCAGGGGGCATGTGTGGGAGACACATGTGGCCACAGGCATGCAGGTCACAGCCCTGGGCCCTGATGTGTGGACTTGGGTTCCTGAGGTGCAGAGAGAGCGGGGACAGAAGCTCCCACTGCCATCGGTTCCGCAGCCCCCCGCCGGTGGTGTTTCCTGGGGGTACACTGAGCGTTAGGACAGGACAGCGTGGCTGTGGGGGACAGCTGTGGTGACTGCCGCTCCAGAGTCACACGGCCCGCTGCCCACCTGGGTCGTCTGCTGAAACTTGCCTGCTTGAGAAGGAACACACGTCCCCCATGAGGTGGAAAATGCCCTTCTGTCCTTTTCAAAGAAAATAGTGATTGTCGACACACCCCCAAAGCTTGCATCTCTGTGCCTCTCACTCTTCCTTAGGAATCTGAATATTTTAAGAATTGAATACCAAGTGAGAAGACACACCTGTGCCGTCTTGGTGTCGCCTTAACCCGGCCCGTCTTGCGTATTTCCTCCTGGGTGGCACACGGTAAGGCCAGAAGGTGCTACCTGAGCCCTGGGGGGAAGCTGCAGGGCCCTGGCCCTGGAAGGGTGCCCAGGCGTGGGCGGCGGCTTCGAGACGATCCCGGTGAAAAGTGCCTTGAGTCCCTGACCTGTGGATTTCGTGCTGGGGGGTTTTCTGTCAGTGTGAGCTTGCCCTATGAGGGCGTTCATTGAGGCTCGTGCACATTTGTGTCTTGTGAGTGGGATATTTTTTTGCAGATAATTTTTGTTGAACTCTTTACTTAATATAGAGTTAATCTTATGTGTATAAAGTTAATTGAAAATAAATCTTAGGAAAAAATAAGAATGGAAATAGGAGAGAGGAGGAGGAAGAAGACTGGGAAGACAGGTACCGTGGGAAGAATCACTGTGTTCCTAAAGTTGGATTTATGAAATGCATGAAGTTTGTATTCCTTAAATAAAAGACTTCTGGGGAAAAAGTAATGGGCAGACGATGAGGCCTGCCTGTTTGAAGCTTGTCCCAGTGTGTGTCCCACAGCACCTGGACCTATGAGAGCAAGATGGGCTCGCTTTGCCACAGCATGTTGTTTCCCTTTGTGACATTTGTTTTAATTCTTTGACCAACCTTGTCCTCATTTGTGTTTGACCTTCGGCCACCTGCCTTGTCAGGTTATGCAATTTGCAAATTAGGAAATGAAACGTCTGTTTCCTTTTCCACAGGATTGAGCGCACAAGATTCTTCTTCTTTGCTTCCCTCCCAGCCTCCTAATTTCTTGTCTGCATTAATAAACGCGTCTGAGAAGTAATGGCCTGGCACAGTTACCTGATTTGTTTATGGAAACGCTGAAGTAGCGCGGGAAGGACACGCTGCTAAATTGTAATTTTAAATTTGTTGTCACCAAATGGCAGTCTCAGCCTGTACCTTTCGGGACTCTATAAATATGCATTCTGTTGAGGCGTGGGTGGACGACAGTTTGGCGGTCACTGGAACAGACATCGTCCTTTCAGTGTGATGGCAGTGCTGAGCCCACGAGGGGAGGCAGCTTGGCCAAGGCTGTGCAGGTGCTGTGGCAAGACCAGGAGCTGGCATTGCCGGGGTGGGGAGCATCCAGGCTGCAGCCAGACAGAACTGAGCTGGGATCCCCGCTGGCTGCGTGTTAACTGCTTCTATGTAAGTTCAGACCCGAGGCCCAACGGCTTTTCAGTGGACGTTGTCACAGCCATCACCGTTGTCTTTGGAGAGGGACACGTGCTGGGGTCCACATAGTGTCTGATGCTCCACCGTGTCTGTAGTTGTTCCTGGAGCCACTGTCTATGCTGTCTGTCTCTGGCCTGGGTTCGTCTCATCAGCAGTACCCGTGGTTCTTTCAGACCCTTCTCGGGATTGCTCGAGGTCTGTCCAGCTTTCTCTACCAGTACCGGGGACCGTGGTCACTAGTTGAGGGCCTCTCAGGTGTGTGTTGTTGGGGGATGACTCGCCCTGCTTCCTCTTCTTCGTGTGTGCTCATCAGTGCTGTGAGCGTGGAGCGCCTGCCTTCTGTGGCCACGGCGGAGTGCACGGGCGGATGAGAAGGCACGGGCCTGCGTGCTGGGGGCTCCCGCTCCACCTGCAGCAGTAGAAGCCGAACGGCGAATGCAACTTGGTGAGTGTGCTGAGCGGTGCGTGGGTGCCCATGGCTGCGAGGGAGTGATGAGATGCAGGCTACAGGACGGGGTCTTGGGGAAGCAGATGGAGCTGCAACTTGCTGCTTTGAAGGGGTCTTGTCTGGAAGCACAGGAAGGGGACACGTGGGAGTTCCAGCAGGGGATCTGAAATCCGTCAGAGTGAGGCCAGGGGACGCTGGCGATGAGGGTGGAGAGGAAGGAGGGCTCAGACACGCATTTTTAGGGCACGTCGAGTCGTATGAGGAACGGGGTTGCTGAAAGGTCGTGAGCAGAAAAGTGGGGAACGGCGTCTTGGGGAAAGGTAATGCTCTCTGCGGACTGGGAGGGAGAACAGGGCCAGAGACCGAGTTGCTCGGGGTGGAGGGAGCTGTGCTAGGTGGGTGGTGGTGGTGGCATCCCTGCGACCTTGGGGACTGACTGCCGTGTCCTCCGGGGCCAAGAGAAGAGAGGAAGGACCGCACTTCCCACGCGTGAGCTCAGGATTCCTGAAGGTTGGGGAAGACTGACCTGTGCGCTGAGCCGTGACTTGGTGGTGGTCAGAGTGGAGTCCGTGGTCCCGTGGGCTAGTGTCTGGGAATCTGTGGTCAGACGGTCCATAGTCAAACATCTCCTGGGAGCTAAAGCCAGAGGAACATCTGGGTCTGGAAACAGCCCGACTGAAGTGGGAAGGAATGCAGGGAGCCCCAGGTCCTCCAGGTGAGGACGACAGACGTGGGCAGGAGAGAGGCTCGCCCGGGAGCCGGCCCCGCTGAGTTGTGAGGCATGCGTGTGTCAGGGCTGAGGAAGTACTGTTTTGGTGGCCAAATGCTCTCCGATGATGGTAATCAGATAAATGCACCAGTCCCGCTGAATTCATTACTTTAAAGTACAAATCTGGAATAATCTGTCTGGTTTCTGTGTGAATTGATTAATTGGAATGGTTGCATTCTGAAATTAATTTAAAGTTACTAACATTTGTATGAAAATGTCTCAGATAGTTACAATTTGATTCTCACTGTTTCAGTGAGAATCGGAGTTTCAGAGAATAAAATAAAACACCCATCTTATTCATTTCGGATGTTATGGGTTCAGCGTGATTAGAACATGAATTATTCATTTTTGTGTATCACCAAAGTATCCATCTGATCAAGAATTAAGCATTTTATGTTCAGAGTTCTGTTCATTGCATTTAAAAATACCCATTTTGAATGACCATGTTATTGTACACATTCAAAAAATAAAAGGATTCTGTCAATGTGAACAAATTCACAGGTGAGTCTGAGGCGATGGAAGCAGGTTTTGTTTGTTTTTGCTTTGTGTAGCTCCCTGTCAAGTAATGTAAGAGGAAAACTCCACAGCTGGAAAATCTGCAGGGGCCCCTCGTTCTTCCTGATGTCCTGAGGAGTGACCAAGGCCACCGTGGTGCAGAGAGAGGACTGCTGACGCTAGTGTGGTCACACTTGGGCAGTAGAGGGGGTGCTCATTGCTGCCGCTGGCCGCCGGGCCCGTTGAGGCCCCGGACGCTGGAGGTGCTCGTGCTGCCGCTGGCCGCTGGGCCCGTTGAGGCCCCGGACGCTGGAGGTGCTGGTGCTGCTGGCTGCCAGGCCCGTCGAGGCCACGGACAACAGATTAGAGGAGACGTGAACTTGAGTAAAGAAAGGACCCAGGCAGACACTAAGCCCAGGTTTTCCTCAGACTCGGGGATACTGCACGATCTAAGTAAACAGATAAATAAATAAATGGAGGCATAAAAAGCAGAAGTTACTTGGGAGCACAGTGGAGGGATTGCCAGGGGAGGCCAGCCAGCAGCAAGTGCACACCCCAGCAGTGACGGCACAGCTCAGGGGGCGGCTGCTGGAAGCCACTGGAGTTAACCAGGAGCTGAAGGACTCGGCACGACCAGGAGTCGAGAGGCGAGGGGTGAGGTAGGGTCGGGGTTTGTTCTCCGGTTAAGATGCCCGTGGCTCACCGTGGAGCTGCCGGGACGCCGATGGCAGAAGTCGCTGGCTTCCTGCACCTGACTCAGGAGACCTGGCTCCTGGCTTTGGGTGGGCCCTTTGCCCACAGGGCCAGCATTTGGGCAGTGACCCAGTGGATGGGAGATCCGGCTGCCTGTTCCTCTGCCTCTCAATAAATAATTTTTAAAAAGACTTCAGACATGCGGGGTGGTGCTGGGGCTCAGCTCAGAGCTCCTGATCGGAGTTTCAGAAACAGCGGCTGTGAGGAGCAAGGAAAAGGATTAGATTACCTTTCTCCTTAGCAGAACTAACTCTTAGCATCTTCTCCCGAATGAACGCGGCACAGGAAGCAAAGGATGGATGAACTCAAAAGCTTTCAGACCTGTCCTGGTGCAATTTCTGAGTTGCAAGGCTGAAGAGATACCTCATATTAAAAACAGGCAGAGAGACATGCGGGCTGCCCGCAGAGGAAGGGAGATCTTGCGTCCCCGGGTTCCGCACCCCGGCCTGCACTGTCGCACGCAGATCTGGCAGCCGCAGCACTCCGGGAGGTGCGGGCGGCAGCCCCGTTCGCTCACTGATTTCCTTTGCTCCCATCGGCGGGGGATGCACACCCTGATCCTGAAGGGACTCTGAGGTGTGGCCTGGTGAAGAAGAAGGAGGAGCCAGCGACTCACACAAGCCCAGCTGGAACAGGCAGGTGCGGCACGAGGCAGCCACAGCCAGGTGCGCTGTGAGGCCGAGGGTCCCACGTGCTGCCCTGGACCTCATAGGAACTGCCCACGGACCCTTCCCCAGCATCACTGGAGCGCATTTGACAAATACGAACTGCGTGTTCAGGGTGTACACCGTGGTATTTACCGATAGGTATCCGTTAACCGTAGCCGAGTCACCACCTCCCTTACCAACCCAGCTGCCTGTGTGCTGGGGACACCCGGGGGCCACTCTCCTAGCAAACATTGAGGACTTCATAGATGGCTGTTAGCTATGGCCACCCCGCTGGCCACCAGGTCTCTGGAGGTCACATCGACTCCCTCTGCTGGTCTTGCCCCGACTTCCGCATTCTCCCACCCCTGGAATCACCTCTAGTCTCGATCCCCATGAGTTTCACATATTTATTCATTTATTTTATTTGAATGGCAGAGTTACAGAGACAGGGATACACACACAGACAGATTGATTGATCTTCTGTCTGCTGGTTCATTCCCCAGTGGCCACAATGGCTGGAGCTGGGCCAGGTTGAAGCCAGGAGCTTGGCGCTCCTTCCAGGGTTCTCACGTGGGTACAGGGCCCAGGCACTCGGACCCTCCTCTGCTGCTTTCACAGGCACATTATGCAGGAGTTGGGTCAGAAGTGGAGCGGTGGGACGCAAACCGGTGCCCTTACAGAATGCATCCCGGGTGGGGATTTAAGCCACTGTGCCACATGTAGGCTTTTTAGATTCCATAACGGGCGAGGTGTGTGGCATTGGTCCTGTGGTGACCAGCTTATTCCACCAGGCATGTCCGTGCTGTAGAAGTGTGAGTTCCCCTGTCATTCTGGCAGAGTCTTGGTCCTGGGAGAGTGCTTTGTGTCCATTCTCCAGCAGCAGAGTTTCCGTTTGTTGGCGCTGGTGTGTAAATTGGAAACAGGGTCCAGCAGTCTGTAGCGTATTCTTTTAAAAATATTTGTTTGTTTATTTGAAGGCCAAATTATAGAGAGGCAAAGGCAGAGAGAGAGAGAGAGAGAGAGAGAGAGAGAAAGAGAAAGAGAGAGGAAGGGAGGAAAGAAAGGAAATCTGCTGATTCACCCCCCAGATGGCCACAACAACCGGAGTGGCACCGATCTGGAGCCAGGAGCTTCCTCCAGGTCTCCTACTTGGTGCAGGGACCCAAACACTTGGGCCATCTTCTGCTTTCCCAGGCCATATCGGAGAGATGGATCAGAAGTGGAGCAGCTGGGACTCGAACCAGTGCCCACATGTGATGCTGGCACTGTAGGTGGTGGCTTTACCCGCTATGCCATGGTGCTGGTACCACCAGTCCGTAGTCTTAATAAGCTCTGCAGGAGGCTGACAGGTGGCCAGACCTGCTGATCTAGGAGTAATAAGGCCAATAAAATGCATAAATAAATCATTGCTGATAAGGTAACATGAAATATTAATGAAATGATTCAGAAAGGATCCTCAATGGCATAACAGAAGGCAAAGGATCCTGTGACATAACGGGGAAAGCCACTACCTGTGACGCTGGCATCTCCCACAGGTGCCAATTCATATCCTGACTGCTCCATTTCTGATCCAGCTCCCTGCCAATGGCCTGGGAAAGCAATGGAAGATGGCCCAAATGTTTGGGCCCCTGCCACCCATGTGGGAGACCCAGATGAAGCCCCTGGCTTTGCCCTGTCCCACATCTGATCATTGTAACTATCTGGGGAGTGAGCTAGTGGATGGAAGGTCTCTCTCTGTCTCTCAACTCTTTTTTTAATTTTTTTAATTTTTATTTTTTTTATTTTTGACAGGCAGAGTGAGAGAGAGAGACAGAGAGAAAGGTCTTCCTTTGCCGTTGGTTCACCCTCCAATGGCCGCCGTGGCTGGCGCGCTGCGGCTGGCGCACCGCGCTCATCCGATGGCAGGAGCCAGGTGCCAGGTGCTTTTCCTGGTCTCCCATGGGGTGCAGGGCCCAAGCACTTGGGCCATCCTCCACTGCACTCCCGGGCCACAGCAGAGAGCTGGCCTGGAAGAGGGGCAACCGGGACAGAATCCGGCGCCCCGACCGGGACTAGAACCTGGTGTGCCGGCGCC
>CM027389.1:1373313-1401692 GCA_015711505.1 Sylvilagus bachmani
GGCTGGCGCACCGCGCTCATCCGATGGCAGGAGCCAGGTGCCAGGTGCTTTTCCTGGTCTCCCATGGGGTGCAGGGCCCAAGCACTTGGGCCATCCTCCACTGCACTCCCGGGCCACAGCAGAGAGCTGGCCTGGAAGAGGGGCAACCGGGACAGAATCCGGCGCCCCGACCGGGACTAGAACCTGGTGTGCCGGCGCCACAAGGTGGAGGATTAGCCTGTTGAGCCACGGCGCCGGCTATCTCAACTCTTTAAAATAAATAAATTGAGTTTTAAAAAAATCCACATTAATAAAAAAAATGAGAAATAGAATTGTGTCAGTGCCTAACTTGTTCCTGAAGGAGGAGATTTTAGTTTAGTTATTGAGGATGATAGAGAAATATACATTGCATATGTTTAATATTTAAAGACAAGTAATACTAAAATATAGATAGGATGGGGCTCTCCTTATTGACTGGAGAATAATAGAGAAGTAGAAAGAGAAAGCTTGAGTAGTGGAGTAATATTTGTGGGAAGGAAACAGGAAAATATAAACAATCAAGAAACAGAAACAGTGTAACTTTACTGCAGTAATTATTTCACTGTGTGTATCAAAATCTCACTTATCTCCTCCTATATGGATACAAATGTATATGGACTATGTATAAGCTGGAACTGAAGTGAGAAAACTGGATCTTAATTACACAGGTGTCCTTTCATTAGGGTACCAGGCATCCCCCAGTTACTTTAGAAAAGATGCATTTTAGGAGAGCAGCTCTCAGCAGAGGGGGAGCCCTCGCTGGACAGCAGCCCTGCAGGCTCAGCACCAGGATGGGCCCCGACGCACGGAGCAGAGCCCATGAGAAGCTTCAGCGGAGCCTCTGTCACCACCCCCAAAACCCAGCGTTTCCAGTACCGACATGAAAATACTCCCGGGTTGGGCGTGTGGTGCAGCGGGTTAAGCTGCGTCTTGGGGCCCCTGCGTCCCACCCCTGCTTCTGCGCCAACTCCTTGCTAACATGCCGGAGGCAGCAGGTGCTGGCCAAGTACTGGGGTCCCTGCAGCCCACATGGGACAGTTGGGTGGAGTTCCAGGCTCCGGGCTTTAGCCCGGCCCAGTCTCAGCTGCAGAGTGAACCATACGACGAAAGATCTCTGTCTCTTTCTTTCTCTCTGTTAGTCTACTATTCAGATAAATTAATTACGATTTTTTGAGTCTTTAAAAAATGCACTACCAAATAAACAACTGTTATCTGTTAAATACATTACATTTTGATGCAGTGAAAATATGCATTAAATCATGATAATTTAAAACTCCAATGGAAAATTAGCACAACTGTTATCAGGTCGAGAAATTTTAACACATTTCTCAGCATTGGACTAGTAAAAAAAGTACAAAGAATGATGTCATGTTTTCTACAATTTGAAGCTCATATTGCCTTTTAAAAATATTTACATTGTTATTTTCATCTACTTGAAAGGCAGAGCATAACAGAGAGATGGAGATAAAGACACACATACATATGCACATACACATGCATGGGGCGGGGGGGGGGGGCAGCTTTTCTCTGCTGGTTCACTTCCCTGTCACAGCTGGGCCTGGGCGATGCCAGGAACTTAGACCTCCATGCAGGTCTCACGTGGGTGCCAGCACTTGAGCCCTTACCAGCTGCCTCCCAGGACGCGTTAGCAGGAAGCTGGATCAGAAGCGGAGGAGCCGGGACTGGAAGTGGCACTCGGGCGTCTCAGGCAGTGGCCTCAGCCTCTGCGCCACAACACCTACCCCACCGCCCCTTTCATGGACATAAACCTATCACTTTTCCCTTTAGCGTCATTTTGATTTTTCAGTCATTTCAATTTTTTTTTCAGTATGGCAACTAAAACTAAACTGAAACACTAAGATAAAATACTTGTTTGTACTCCTAGCTGTGTGCTCTGGCTTTTAATGTGTATCCCCTTCTAATGTGATGTCTCCTTAATTGAATAAGATACAATTGAGATTTATTTAAAAATGCTTTTTTATGTCCTACAAATTTTTGTGGAATGTTTATGAAAACTGATAATGTAAAGTCTAAAGGAAAATTCAGATAACAAAAATCAGAAATCTTACAGGTTATGTTCCCAAATTAGAGAGGAATAAACTCTCACAGTAGGAAAAGTGTAAAAATTGGCAATTGAATTAAAAAATACTTCTGGATGACTTTTAGTCATTTCCTTAAGTATAGACTAAAAAAGCCGTAGAAAATACTTACAATATCCTGATACGTAGTGACATGTATGCTTTGTCAGGGAAATGTTTACAAGCTGCTTCTTGAAAGATTGAAATTAAATGAACTAAACATAACTTAAGAGGCTAGAAAACAGATATTATATACCAAAATATATTTGTAAATAGTAGTTATTTTCAAAAGCAGAAGTTAGTTGACACGTAAGATACGCAGCATTAGGACCATCCCATTGCCAAGAAGACTGGCAAAAGGAGAAGTCCACAGTTAATATGAACGTTGAAGGAGGCAGGACCACAGGTAACACATTTTCACAAGCACCACTGATCTTTTGGGCAGAGACTCAGGCAGAATTAAAGGACAGGAAAACTTCTGGTGAAATGAATTACCAGAGGAAAAATGCTTCAGGTCCACCTGCCGTTCTGTAAGACACGCGTTCAGATGGCTTCACCAGGTAATGTAGAATGTTCCTGGACTTGAAAATCACCGGCAGATGGGAGCAGTTTCCCATTTAGAGTTCGTGTTTTGAGGTGACCTCTTGGTACAACAGTCGGCACTGCCTGGGCTGCCTGTGTTCCACATGACAATGCCTGGGTGGAGACCTGACTCTGCTCCTGGGAGGCAGCCCGTGGAGGCGCTGGTCCTCTGGTCCCTGTCACTCACACAGGATTCCCGGTTTCAGCCTGGCAGAGCTGCAGCTGCTGCAGGATCTTGGGGAGTGAACCAGCACATGGAAGATCTGTCTCTCTGCATTTTTTTTTTTTTTAATTTTTTTTTTTTTTTGACAGGCAGAGTGGACAGTGAGAGAGAGAGACAGAGAGAAAGGTCTTCCTTTGCCGTTGGTTCACCCTCCAATGGCCGCCGCGGAGGTGCGCTGCGGCTGGCGCACCGCGCTCATCCGATGGCAGGAGCCAGGTGCTAGGTGCTTTTCCTGGTCTCCCATGGGGTGCAGGGTCCAAGTACCTGGGCCATCCTCCACTGCACTCCTGGGCCACAGCAGAGGGCTGGCCTGGAAGAGGGGCAACCGGGACAGAATCCGGTGCCCCGACCGGGACTAGAACCCGGTGTGCCGGCGCCGCAAGGCGGAGGATTAGCCTGTTGAGCCACGGCGCCGTCCTGTCTCTCTGCTTTTAAATAAATGAAAATAAATTTCACACTTTGAGAAGCAAACGTGATCAAATTTGAGAAAAACTGCACCAAATAACAATAACAAAAATTGTAGGCCAGTTTCTTTGTGTTTGCTGTTGTGAATATTGTTGAATGAAAGCCAGCATTACATTAAAATAATGATTAAACTTATCGAATGTGTTCATCCTAAAAACATGAGCAGGGTTCATCTCAGGCGTATGTTAATGTGATTCCTTGCAGTACATTAAAAAGGCCCATTTGTCTATCTTGGCTCATGTTTTGAACTGAATTTGGATTGAATTAAATAGACACCCACCCCCACCCCACCCATTCAGAATCAGACAAAAGACAGAAAGTTTCCTTATCAGAGCGCTTTGTCCCCAATTCTGTGATGCTCAGTTGTAAAATGAAATAAATTTAAGAATAAATAATACAAAGGGAAAATTATTATTGTGTTCAATAATGATAATCCTTTGACAATTTCTTAAAAACTTTCGGAACGAATGAGCTAAGTAGCAGGGCTAGCTTTAACAGAAACAGAATTGTTAGCACACCTGTAAGAATCAGAGTGTCATGGAAATAATATATTCACAGGAAAAACAAATATAAAAAATTAGACGTGAACTGGTGCTGCAGACATGCATGAAAAGGTATCACTCTAAGGAATCCTGTAAGAAGCACCTGGCAGGGGAGGAGGCGCCTGGCACGTGGCAGCCTTGTCGTTCTGAGGACGTCGGGGTTGACCGGGTTCAGCGTAGGTTTAATGGAGCACAAATGCAAATCTCGTTTCTTTTTCTTGTATAATATAAGGGCAAAACTTCAGCAGTGAAGCTGTTTCTCACCCAGAGGCAAAAACACTAGAAATGTCCAGGGAGCTTAGAAACAGGACAGAAAGGGAACCAGGGCTTATTAGACGTGAACGTAAAGCTAAATCCCCGAGTGTTTCCAAACGATTTGATAGTGAAAATATGCAGTTATGGATAGCTCTGTAGAGAGAAAAAGAGAGCTACAGTTGGAAATTCAAGAGTGTATGAAATATGCCATGAAAATGACCAGTAGTGTAGGTTGATAACTCAGCAAATCATGAAAAAATTTAATAGTTCAACCATATTGAGTAGTATTCCATAGTGTATATATTAATTTCATGAAGATGTATTCCTTAAACAAAATTTAAAAATTAAAATAAATCATGCTGAAATATGAAATGTTTTTAACTTTTGGAGGAGGATTTTGTTCGCATGTTCCAAATGTGAGAACTATAGAAGTGGAGAAATATGTTAAATTTCCTCACAAATTTGAATCTTTAAGGCAGGAATTCTAAAACACAAAGGCATAGACAAATGAGTTTTCATTGTAGTCGTTTTTATTACATCAAAAAAACTTGGAGCCTAAATGTCTGCTAGGAAATGGAAAGATAAACAGAAATAGTTCTTAACAAAAAGTTTGAGAACAACTAAATAATGATCTGGTGCCTTTTATGCAGTTAGACTTGGAAAAGTGTTCATTATGGTTTTTAAGGGGAAAGGCTGGTTATACAATAGAGTGAATTATGAAGTCTGTTTTTTGTAGTCTGCGTCTTTGTGCTTGTGTCTGTCCTTGGCGTGTAGAAAAAGGAGAGTAGAAAATTAAAAGCGAACACTCAGGAACTCAGGCTGAAGAGTGCCGGTTTTAAACTTTTTATATATGCTAAATTATGTGATGTTTATGACAAGCGGTGATTGCTTTAATTTTTGGTAAAAGTAGAACCATTTCTGATCTCAGGAGCAGAGTCGGTGGGGCTGTATAACCTCTGTTCCACCTGTGGGGTGAAGCGAGGTCCCAAGCCAGGCTGAGGGTCTTGGGGGTGCCCGTGCTCGCTGTGGCCATCTGCTCATGGCCGGGAGGAAGCTGGCCTCCTCCCGCAGAAGGCAAAGGGCAGGAAGGGATGGTTTGTAGGGGCACTTGCCCGAGTAGTTCATTGACCTGCGTGCTCAGAGATGTGGATGGGTTTGCAGTGCTGTGCCCTGTGACCCTCTAGTCCTGGCCCTCGGCCCTTGGACCTGAGCCACCTGGGAACCCGTGAGGCATACAGATTCTCAGGCTGCACCAGACACAGTCCTGGACCCCACCCCCAGAACCCGTGTTCTGCTTGTACTCTGGGAGGCGCTGACGACACAGACCTTGAGCCCAGTGTTGTCCAGCATCCAGGGCAGAGCTGGTCCTGGGGTCGAGGTCACATTGCCTTCCCCAGCAGAGCACATCAGAGTTCACGCAGGAGGGCTAGGAAGCCAGTTGCTAGTAGCCCAGCTTGCGAGAAGCCTTGAGTCCTTGGCTAAGTCCCTTGAAGCGTTCTTGGTTTTGAGGAGGGCGGGGGCGTGCTCAGTGCTGCTCCTCAGACCGCCTGTGTTGTCTGATGGGTCGGGGTGATGGGGTACTGCCCCTACAGCTGCAGAGACAAGCCGTGGGGATCTAGAACAGACGCAGTCTCCAGTAGGAGACAGCAGAATCCAGGATGCAAGTAGAGGAAATGGGATTGGGAGAGAGGTGAGACGGGAGATGAGATGGGAGAGAGGAGGAGGGGGGTGAGAGAGACAGAGATCATGAAAGTGGGCGCAGGACTTGGTCCCTGACCGCCTGGAGGGGCCCAGGAAGCAGGGTGCCAGTGGTGGCATCTCGGCTCTGGCAGAGGGGGTGTGTGCTCTGTGGTCAGAATGGCTGGCTGTGACCTGCTGAACTGTGTGTTGGTGGCAGTCATGATACGAGTGGATCATTTGTTTGGATGTCGTAAATGGGGCGTTCATCAGACGGATGGTTAAAATTCTGAATGATTAGCATTGGAACAAAAGAACACACACACACAGTTTAGGGCCTCGCCATACTCAGGAAGTAAGATTCCGCAGTGCTAAAGGCTCCCGGTGAAGACCCAGTGACCAACTGAGCACACGGTCTTGGTGTGTCCAGGTGCACCCCCATGTCTCGGTGCCTCCAGGCGCACCCCCATGTCTCAGTGCCTCCAGGCATGTTCCCATGTCTCTGTGCCTCCAGGCTGCTGTGACAGCACCCATCAAGGGGCGGCTCCCGGTCCTCAGAGCCGATTCCCCACGGTGCTCAGACTGGGGACCCCTGACTCAGTGAATCCTTTCCTGGTGGAAGAGTCCAGGGTGTGGGTGGGGTCCCCATACAAGGGCACGGAGCCCATTCAAGGGGGCACCTCCCTCCTGGTCACCCACAGGGCCTCACCTGTGGCACCTTGATGCTGGAGGTTAGGATTTCACCTGCATTTGTGGGCAGGGCACAGCTTGCTGGTCTCTAGCAACATGCATAGGTCATTTATGAAATGTATAGAAAAAGCTGTATCTCGGTGGGTCCTGCCCAGTTCCTGTCCTGTTGTGGCAAACTTGAGAACGCCCGCTGGCTGATGTGTGCTGTGCCTCCGTGGCCTCGACTTCCTCTGCAGGGTTAGCGTTCTGGAATGGGGAGGCCGTGGGCCCTTGGTGATGCTGATAGTCCCTCTGCTGTGAGTGAAGGTGGGGATCCTGTAGCACTTCAGCCCCTAGCGCGGCGTGCCGTGCAGACGGCCTGGTGTGTGCTTGTTGGCGCAGCAAGCTGTGTCTCTTCGTGGGCTGTGAACCCTGTAAGAGGAAGGTGAGCAGACGCACTAGAATCCTGGAGAAAGCCTTGAAGCTGGGGCCAGAGGCAGGGGCTGCAGAGGCCGAGCAGGGAGTCACGCCTGGTGGTGCAGGGCGATCCCACTCGCCCGCGGGTCCGTGAGCCCGGGTGGCCTCTGTCCCCAGGGCTGTGAGGTTTCAGAAGAGACCTGCAGGTGCTCTCCACAGCGCGTGGTGGGTATGCACGGTGTAGCACCGACCTGGTCTCCTAGGAGGACATGGCTGTTTGTCCTGCCTCACAGCTCCGTGCTGAGGACTTGTCCCGCTTCCTGAAACCAGGACACGCACCAGCCCTCTGGCAGTGACAGCCGTGCGCACGGACAGACCTCCCCATGCAGGGAGAGTTGGCTTGCTGTGCTGTCTTTGTGGTGATGCTGGTAAGGGATGGCAGACTCAGAGATACCCGAGGTTCACTTACCACCCGCGTCGTGCTAAGTGGGACACAGGTACTACTTGGTGGTGCTGTGTTGATTTGGTAGTGTATGTAAGGTTGGCGTTTGTTTTAAACTTAAGTAACGGTGAGAATGTGTGTCAGGAAAATAACAACCCTCATAGCAAATCCGTGGTTTCTCAGATTCTCTTGATGAGGACCAGTGGAGAATAGGTCTTTCAAGGGAGGATTGAAACAGGAATTTGGAAACAGTGTTGGCGGCCTGCGCCTGTGGGCAGCAGTGGGGGTGTTCGCTCCTGTCCGCAGTTGGTGCAAAGCTTCTTCAAGAAAAAGGTAGCAGGTTAGCGCGATAGGTCACGGGCACAGTGGACCAAAATGAGCGTTTTCACTTTTGCTTTCTGAATTCAGTGGGTGTATTAAGAGATGTTTCATGCAGTTTGGAAGAGGCACGGCTTTAAACTGCAGGTCAAATATGAAAGAAACGATTCTCTATTAGGACAAGTACTGTAAGAAATAAACGTTACTGCACGGTTGATAACAGGGCACTGGAGCCCTTTCTGACTTTGTAAGGAAGCTTTGAGACTTATTCTGTGTCTTCTAGGAGTCAGTAGTAGAGTTACCACAGGAGCAAGAACCTAGGAGAACCTGAAGACACAGATGGTACTTGGAAAACGGAGTAGAAAATGGAATTAAAAGATTTGTTTCACTGCAAAGCACTTCCAAACCTGTGCAGTTTTTTTCGTAGTATGCATTTTGGTGAACTTTTAAATGAAGACACGTTGTGTAGCAGAATGCAAAAATGTGAATTAAAAAGTCCCTATCAGGAGCCAGAGGGGAAGGTTTCCCCATGAAGGCCACCAGACACCCACCTGCTTGGTGTAAGTCAAGTGGGCGACAGCAGAGTCGTGGGTGACGCGGGGTGGCTGTGTCCGTTCAGGGATGGCAAAAACAGGACGTGTGAAGCCAGAGTGGCTGAGCAAGGGTGTTACCCCCAAGAGCTGTTCACTCAGAGGGACGGATAAGTGGGGCTTCCCCAGCTCGCCCCGCTTATCTGTTCACAGACGTCCAGGAATCTCCCTGACTCCTGGCCCCCTCAGCGTACCCCGCGTCCACTGCAAACCCACCTGCAGTCGCCTCCTTTATCCTTGTGTGTGTGTGCTTGTGGCTCAGCGGCTGGGAGCCGGCAGCACTCTGCAAGCAGTGTCACAGCAGAGTCGAGGCTGGGTGCTTCCAGACGGCGGCACCACGCAAGTCAGCCTCACCCAGGCGGTGCTTGCCTCTCCCGCTCTGTGCCTCCCCGTCCTCACCAGCCACTCCAAAGCCTGCAGACGCGATCAGCCCCGTGGAGTCCTCACCGCTCCCTCCAGCCTGGAACGGAGCCTCTGAGGGATTCTTGGTAGGTGCACCAGTTGCCTGGCATGGGCTGCATGCAGCCTGAGTGCAAGGCGTTTGTTTGTGTCAGGTGCTTGTGCGCTGTGAGGGATTTGGGCTTCTCAGGAATCAGGGCAGGACGCACACGATTTGGAGACTGGAGCTGGGAACAAAATACCCACCCACAGAGGTGCTTGCAAATTTCTGTTTGGTTTTTGAGTGCTGTTTTTAGCCATTGATAATCTGAGAATTACAGCAGCAGTTACAGTGGCAGTGCGCCATGACCAGCGTTTCCAAATGTGATCGGCATTCTGCCGGAGACACAGTTCTTGTCTTAGTGGACGTGTGTGAATGTTCGCGCGATGCAGAGAAGATGAAAACGAACTTCCAGTTGATGAAGCCCCAGGCATCGATGGTTAGAGACCTTAATCAGTTAGTAACCAGGTAGTCCAGGGTCAAGATTCGTGATCGGATAGGAAGGATTTGGTTTGTGAAAAGTTAACTTTGGGCGATCCTGGACTCGCCGTCTGGGTGAGCTCAGGGCTTTTCGCCTCTCTGGGCGTCTGTGTCCTTTGGCACAGGTGTTCTGCTGGCTTCCAGCCCCAGAGCTGTAAGTGCCACTCACAGGTCTGTCTGTGCAGCCAGGCCACAGCACAGATGTGTGTGTGAAGACAGTCTGTGACAGGAGGGCTTTGGCCAAGCAGGCGGTGTGTGTCTGGATCAAGGACCACAAGCCCACTCCCAGCAGGGACAGAGCACCTGTTAGCATGGCCCTGAGACACGCAGGTTCACGTGTGCCTTAAGCTCACCATGTGACCATGCAGTTGGAGGCACGTCCCTGGCCCTCCCTCGTCCCACTCTGGTTTCTACTGTTCCACGTGATCCAAGGTAACTGTGATCGCTTGCAGTTATCAATGTCCTGTTATCAGTTGTTTTCAGTCCACCAGTTGCCATCTGATTATCCCTGACAGAGCTGCACCGCCGTGGTAATTATGCTGAGTAATTGTCATGTGATTCACATGGTTATCTGCACCTTATTTAGTGCTCACACGATTAAAATATTTCTGGTCAAGTAAAAATTACCCATGAGACTTATTTTTTTTTGAAGATAAGAAATGTTGCTTCCTTGACCTCTATCCTTGGGCATCTCCTGGACACTGCCCTGATGACCCGGGAAGGATGAGCTGGGGAGGAGGAGAGAAGCTCGGGGTTTCTGGAGGACGTTCGTCACACGTCCATTGATGCTGAGGTTGTAAACCTCAGCTGTGAGCGTGGGCGAGTGCTCCCCTGTAGTAGCTTTAACGAAGAACATTACCCGCGTAAGCATGGCACTGTGGACGTCACTGAGGAAGCTGTGTTGTTCATGTCCAGCACCACTGGCAGGTTTACCCAGAACTTTCATTTTTCTCGAAGTGTTTTCCCTTTAGAAATCTTGGTATTCACCTTCTCACACTCAGTGTGTCCTCTAAAGTCCAGAGCGACGTGTAGGGGTCAGGGACCACAAGCACAGTTCTAGAAGCTTCTCCCAGACTTGCTTCTGTCTGTCCACTGGGGAAAAACCATCAGTACAGAACAGTCCTCTAGAAAAAAGTCTGTGGGCCTCACGACCAAATCTGATATTTCCTGTACGCATGAAAAACGGCAGGAACTGGGTAAAAGTAGTTTTAGTAACATATTTTATTTAACACAATTATTAATTCAGAGATATTTTATGTAAAATTATTAATTAAATATTTTACACATTCTGCACAGAGCCCTAGAAATCTAGGGTGTATTTTACATGTGTCACATCTCACTTCAAAGTAGCCGCGTTCAAGGGGCTGAGAGTCATACATAGCTTTCAGCTGCTGAATTAGCAGGTGCAGGTAGACCGATCATATCTGTATCTATATATATCATAGCAAAATGGGAGTCCACTTAATATGTTGCTTTCTGAGATAGAATTAAGTATCAAAGGGATCTCATAAGTAAAAGCAGTGTCTGTTAATAATTTATAGAATTAAAAAATAGAAAATGACCTAACATGGCAAGCGGGATACACAGCAGACTCATAGAATGACAACTGGCCCTGAACAGCACTCTGGCCTCAGAATCAGCCCTTAAGGCATTCGGATCTGACTAAAAAGCCCATGGGAGTATTTCAGGCATGGAAAGCCAAGACACTGTGGCAAAAAAGAATGACCTACATGAAAGAAGATCTCTGTGAGTGAGATCCCAGCGGAAAGAATGGCCATCAAGGAAGAAGGTACCTTTCTCTGAAGGGAGGAGAGAACTTCCACTTTGACTATGACCTTGTCTAAACAAGGTCGGAGATTGTGAACTCAAGAGGAATCCATAGCCTTGGCAGCTCATGACAAGAGCCCTGGGTGATCACTGATGTCATAAATTAGAGTGTCAATTGCCAAGTCAACAACAGGAGTCACTGTGCATTTACTCCCCATGTAGGATCTCTGTCCTTAATGTGTTGTACTATGAGAATTAATGGTAAAACTACTACTCAAACAGTATTCTATATGTGTCTGTGTGGGTACAGTCTTGAAATCTTTACTTAGTCTATACTAAGTTGATCTTCTGTATACAAGGATAATTAAAAATGAATCTTGATGAAGAATGAAATGGGAGAGGGAGTGGGAGATGGGATGGTTTGTGGGTGGGAGGGTGGTTATGGGGGGAAAATCTGCTATAATCCAAAAGTTATACTTTCGAAATTTATATTTATTAAATAAAAGTTTTCTAAAAAAATAAAAAAAGTATTGTCTTCAAAGCATGAAAAAATATTTTGCTTTCTGGTTTTATAGATTTCCATGAGTTGATATTTCTCCTCTGCTAGCAAACACACCACACCTGTCCTAAGGAAAGCTGCACTGTGTAGAAATAAAGCTTTTCTCCAGGGACAGAGATGGAGCTGGCGTCTGTGGGCAGCTTGATGACCTTTCTGACGCGGCTTCCTCTTGGAGGCGGTGCAGGAGTGTGATGTGTGTCCTCATGTCACAGCTCAGAGGCCGTAGCTCCGAGGTTGAGCCTGTCACAGCTACGTGTGAACAGAAGCAGGACCCACGGGTGCTCCCTGTGCAGCCGATTTTATGTCATACCTTTCAGACAAGCTCCCTGATGGTTCTAGAAAGAGGATTCTGAAGCAGTCATAGCTCCCTAAATATGCAGAAGTGAGCTTGGTTGGAGGAAAGGTGTTGCCAGTTGGATCTGTAGGGCTACTGTTGACCTGTTGACCTTTATACCCATTGAACTGAGGACCCCCATTCAACTTCCTTGACTTAGATTTTCCTGGTAGCTCCTTCCGGCAGAGGTACCTCAGTACAGAGGAAATTGTCCTCCGGTGGCATTTAAACTGCAAGTCTGTTGACTGTCACGCTCGCTCCCAGAAGGACGACCTCCGGGGGTAGCTCGGTGGCACCCAGTGATGCCTTAGCAACCATCTGATTGGAGTGACAGGGGAAATTAACTTTCACTGAAGAACCCCATGTCCCTGTGACTGACAGTGTCCATAAAACAATCGAGGTCAGTCCCAGAGTGAACTGTGTGGCTGTAAGCTGCGTGTCGCATCGTGGAGCCATCTGGTGAGCTCATGGAGAGGCTGGCCTCCCTGTGGTAACATCTTACTGAGGGCAGCTGCCCGGGAGGCGTGTTTGCTTTTTCAGAGAAATGTGCTTATCTCGTAATGCACAGTGAAGGATTCTGCTCACAGTGACCTCCTAACCATCAGCAACGGCCCCAGCCTGACCTTCACAAACACCTTGTTTGGGAGATGGTCATAATTACGTCGTGGTTTCCTGTTTTCAGTGTAACCGAAGAAATCCCTTTGGCTCTGAGCAGGGCACTCATGAACTGGTGTGCGATCGCTGAGCAGTGATGGGGAAAGGCCTTGGCCCGCCCGTGGTGTCAGAGCCCCAGCGCTTGATCCTGTCAGTCAGTCTCTGTACCGGGCGAGTGAGGCCAGGCATGCAGGGGCGGGTGCCTGTGGGACTCCGGAAGCTGTCGTTCACTGGGCAGAATCAAACACCAGGCATGGTCTGGTGGAGTTCTGTCAGTGTACGTGTTTCCGCAGGAAGGAGGAGAAGACGGAGGTGACAAGGATTGTCCTTTGTCTCAGTGTGCTTGGCCGGAGGCCCCTGGCCTGCTGGCTGACCATCCAATGCTGGCTCTGCTGAGTCCATACTACCTTTAAGAATGGTTGCTTCTTAGATGCAGCGACTGTTTGGCTGACTCGCTGACTGCTGAAGAAGGCTGAGGGATCAGGAATTTGTATTGTGCTTTCAACTACTTGTCGCTTTAAAAAAAATTACTTATTTGAAAGAGCAAAAAACAGAGACAGAGACAGAGAGAGACAGAGAGATGTTCCATCTGCTCATCCACTCGCTCACTCCAAAAATGCCTTACACCGCCAGGGCTGGGCCAGGTCAGAGCCAGGAACGGCATCTGGTCTCCTGTGTAGGGGGCAGGGGTCCAGGTGCTTGGGCCGTCACCCACCACCTTCCCAGCACATCAGCAAGGAGCCAGGCACGTACCAGTGCTGCAACACGGGATGCTGGCATCGCAGGGGTCGCTCACCTCGCGGCAGCCCCCAAACCATCCTTTCCACCGGGGGACTATGAAAAACTTCCTTTTGTTGTTGAGCACAGGTCGTGTGAACAAGTGGGGGTGTGGCCAAGCACACATTCAAGTCAGCAAAAGCAGCGCTGGTCCTGGCTCTGCTGGTCTGATGGTTCCGACTCCGTGTGCCAAACAGAGCACTGCCACAGCAGGTGGTGGGGGCCAGGCCGGTGGTTCTTCTGCAAGAATGGGCATTGGTACCTCTGGCCATTTGCAGTGACCACGGTGAGTCTGTTCCCACAGTGATGGAGCCTGAGGAAACAGTGTGATGGAAGCCGTAGGTTGTAGCCACAGGTGACCTTGGTCACCCATCACGGGATGTTCCACCGCCTTAACCATTGACCTTCCCCTGTCATGGGCAGCAGAGCGGAGGTCGGAATTCTCGGGTGTGTCCCTCTGGGGGCAGCCGGTGGTGGCCACTTGTAAGTGGAAAAATCTGCACCCACTGTGCTCTCGTTCCTGGGCGCTTGCTCCCTCTGTCTCTCCGCCTCCCTCCCCCTCTCCTCCTTCCTCCCTCTCCTCCTTCCTCCCTCTCTCTGCCTTTAGTTACTCGCAGGAAAGATTCACAATATCACAATTCAGTGGAGATGCTTTAAGATTGTTAATCATCTTTAATAAAGCCCAGATATATAACATCCCTTGTGTCTGCTTTATTCTTTTATCACTGAACAGTTACGTTTTTAGATATGTGTTTTTATCTTTCTGTTAATATGCAGCCAACATGCAGTGTTGATCACTCATAGACAATAGGAACAGTGTGCATTAGTGCTTAAAATTGTGGGCTGTCCAGCCAAAAGAGGTCACTGGGCATGCAGCTTGTTGTATATGTCCTGGATTATCAGAGTTAGTGCTTAAAACTGTGGGTCAGTCAGCCGAGGTGCTGTTGAATATGCAACTCTTGGGAATATTAATTGGACAGAACGTGTCTTCATAATCCAGTTATCGGTAACGCGGGAGGTCTTTTCCGAGCGAAACCCCTTGCAGCTTTGTTTTTGTCTTGGTTGAGAGCTGGCAGTTTTGAGATAAAGCTACCAGCTCAGCGTGTGTTGTTTTTTTTTCCTCCTGAACGATTTCGTTCAACTCTAAATGACTATTCCTAACAGCATGCCCTGTCTTCTTTGTGTCAGATTACAGGCGACACAATTTTGGAGCTCACCAGCACTGAAGAATCAACCATAAAAGCGCAGGGTACAAATGAGTTATGGACATATGGTGGGAAGATAAATTTTTAACTCTGATTCACATCTTCTCTAACGACGACGTGTCAGTCGGTTCAGTAGTTGACATCATACACACCCGGGAACAGGAAGCAGTTACAGTGTCTGCTGGTCCTCTCGGCACCAGTGAAATGGAATTTAGTGATCTTACATGCGGATGACAGCCGTGATCGACGTCACCGTTCTTTGCTGATGCTGTTGGGGGCCCTGTGCTGGAACACGGGAGACTCACGGGGAGGTTGCTGCCTGGGGGCGCACTTCTCTGCAAAGTGTTGTCCGGGCATGTCCTCCTGGCCTCAGAGGTGCGTCTGAAGCCCCTACACAATTTCTACAGCTTGTTCTCTGGTTTCAGTTCTCTCTCCTGCTTTTAGGACGCATTGCTTGAGTTGCCTTTTGGCCTGGTAGATGATGCCCATCGTTGAAAGGAGGGACTGGGAACCTGCTGCCCAGGCTGATCGTTCTATGACCTGTGTGTGAACTAGTCAGCGTCTGTGGACTCAGGGCAGTTGGGAATCCTCTGCCCACCAGCAGGGATGTCTGCTATCTGGGCCGTTCAGCAGTAGACGTCATGGCTGCATAGCTGAGCCCTGGGTGGAAGGGCCTTGCCTAACCCATGATGCTCCGCCCTGGCTGTGGGTGGGCACCTGCCCTCTGCTGAGAAGACAGAGGTCCTCGGAGTGGCTGTCTGCAGGTGGGGACCAGGAACTTCGCAGAGGGCCATGGCAGGGGCTTCGCAGGGGCAGAATCTGGCGGGAGCGGCCTCTCACGCCCCCACCAGGCCTGTGAGAGAAAGGCGTGGACGGGGAGCCAGCGAGGGCCGACATTTGGGCAGAGGCCCACGGGGAGCCAGCGAGGGCCGACATTCGGGCAGAGGCCCACGGGGAGCCAGCGAGGGCCGACATTCGGGCAGAGGCCCACAGGGAGCCAGCGAGGGCCGACATTCGGGCAGAGGCCCATGGGGAGCCAGCAAGGGCCGACATTCGGGCAGAGGTCCAGGCGGGAGGCTTGTGCCTGCATCAGGGATTTGAGTGGTGTGGGGTGTGCAGTGAACAAAGCAGGGGAGTTTCAGGAAGTCCGGCATTTTTACAAAGATTTATTTATTCTGCAGAGACAGAGAGAGAGAGAGAGAAAGAGAGATGGGGGTCTTCCATCCGCTGGTTCACTCCCCAAGTGGCCTCAACAGCCAGGACGGGGCCAGGCCGGAGCCAGGAGCCAGGAGCTTCCTCTGGGTCCAAGTGGGTGCAGGGATCCAAGTACTTGGGCCATCTGCTGCTGCCTTCCCAGGCCATTAGCAGGGTGCGGGGTGAGAAGTGGAGCAGCTGGGACTCGAACCGGTGACCAGGTTGCCATCCTCACTAGATGTCTGACAGGGTGGAGGCCGTGTAGGAGCAGAGGCCCCAGAGCTGTGACTCGCACTTTCAGTGGGGTTGTCTTGAGCCACGCCGTACGTGTAGGAACCTATTAAGGGAAGGTAAACTTGGTGGTCTCTTCCTTGCCTGGTTCCTGGTGAGATAACCTCTCATTTGGTTAAAAGTTACCTGTACTGACAGCTGAGATCCTGGTTGCTGGGCCAGCGTTGCTAATGGCTGTCTCGGACCAGGACTTGTGCAAATGCAGTAGAAACAGGATCCTCAGTGTGTTTGTGGAGGGAGCTTGGGCATCCCCACAGCTGTGTGTTACCAGGAAGGGCGGCATCTCTTAGAAGGAGCCTCGTCCACGCCGCTGCCCGGGACCCCTTGCCTGTCGCTGCCCGGTCACGTCTGCCTCTGACTTTCGAATGGGTGGGAGTCTTCCTGGGGGGTGTTGGCCGCAACTGGAGGTGAACCCTGATCCCTGAGCCTGACGATGAGCAGTTTCATTCTGTACCTCCGGTGAGTCCTGATGTGGGAGGCTCTGAGGTTGGGGATTCTGGGATCTGATGACTTCATCGGAGACCCAAGATCTTCACCCTTACTCAGACCTCTTCAGTTTGTGTTGCATTGTTAAGAAGACAAACCCAGGCCACCGAAACTTCAGCCGCCCCTGTGCCAGTGCACATAGGCGCAGGCAGCTCTGGCACCTGCCGTGGGTCTGCAGGATGGGGTGCACCAGGTGCAGCAGTAAGAATACCTGAGGTGGGACATTGGGGTGAACCTGCACCAGGGGAGAGAGGTGGTCGATGCCGTACCGCTACTCACACAGCAGGCGTCCACCCCACTGCGGCCGGGCGTGAGACTGCCATGGGCTTGCTCCTGCGTCATCTGGACTCTGACAGAACCCGCACCCTCTGCAGGTGAGGAAGCCGTGTGGGCGTGGCCTGGGCTGGCATCTGCTGTCTGTGCCCTGCACGGCCCTCCTGTGCTAAGCTGTGACGTGTGTGTGTGTTGTTAGGCATTAATGAATGCCTGAGTCAGTGAACCTGGGGGTGGGGTGGGGGTCTTCACCCCTACATCCTGGAGAAGGGACTGCCCGATCCTGCTGCCCGACTTCCCTGTTCTCAATGCACTTTGACACGTGATGCTGAATTTCTCCTTGGGTGTGGAGTCAGGAGGGGGCCCTGTGGGGCTCGCACTCTGCAGGTGCACATCCGGGAGATCACAGACAGCAGGCAGCGGGGAGTGTGGCGAGCTGTTAGGAGCTGCCGCCCCTGGGGCCTGCACTGTGGTGTAGTGGGTGCAGCCACAGGCAGTGAGACTGGTGTCACATACAGGCACCAGTTCAAGTCTCGGCTGCTCTGCTCTGATCCAGCTCTCTGCTGTGGCCTGGGAAAGCGGTGGAAGATGGTCCGAGTCCTTGAGCCCCTGCACCCGTGTGGGAGACCCAGATGAAGCTCCTGGCTTCAGCCTGGCTCAGCCCTGGCTGCTGTGGCCACTTGAGGAGTGACAAGTAGACTTTCTGGTCTTTTGTCTCCCACATGAGAGGTCCCCAGAGAGTTGCGCACCTGTTACAGAAACAGAAGTGCTGTGTGTTGGGCAGTGGACTTTCTTGCAAGACATGGGTGTCATTGGTTTATATTTTAGGGCTGTTTTTGCCCCGGCCTGCAGGGTAATCAACTAGGACATGAGGAGGGCAGACCTGAATGGAGAGACAAACCAGACACGAGAAGGGAGACCAAGACAGTACTCTGATCAAGGTCTCGTTTATTCCAGCATCTCAGTGATATTTTATACATAACCAGCTGCAGCTCAAGGCAACACAGAAGTTAACAACACAGGCAAGCACCTGATCAGGCTTTCTGTAACACAGTCACACCATAGTTAATTTAAGCAGAGTTTCTTATTTTGATCATTCTCCTAGAGCATGGTGACCTTTTTCCTCCCAGGAATTCCACAAGCCAAGACTGACCCTGACTTGTCTATGACTTTATGAAGTGCTAACCATATCATTGAGCTGTACAAATGGAATTTTCTAGTGAATCCTCCTTACAGGAACACAGTTGAAGGTTAATCTAACAAAGGCCTATACAGGGAAACCAGCACAGTGGCTCCCAGCAGTTTTTGATTGGCAAGTGGTAACTGTTCACTTACTCGGTGCGACGTGGAGTGCAGAATGCGTAGGTGAAGCTAATCGGAACATCCACCTCCACCCTCACCCCACACCTCGTGGGGGCATTTGAAATGTGCCCTGTTAGTGATTCTGGCAGCCACGTTCTTCTCTCGGCTTCTGTGCCACGGGCTTTGCAGATCCGCCTTGAGTGCGAGTGGGTCGTGTTTGCCTGAGGCTGGCTTGTTCCCCTGAACACAGCGTCCTGGGTCACCCATGCTATGACAAACGACAGGATGTCCTGTGTTTAGGGTGCGGGGTTTGTGCGTCTGTGCCGCTTTTCTGCACGCGTTCGTCTGCTGACAGTGGGCTGAAGCCGCACCTTGCCCCTGTGGGTGAGCGTGTGGTGCCAGCGTCTCCTTGACATGTTAACTCCAGTTTGGCTACTTTGTTCCCAGGAGCGGTGTTCCAGAATCCTCCAGTAGCTCCATTTTTAGTTTCTTCAGGAAACTCTGTGTTGTATTGCATAACATTGGGTAATACCTCTTTACTCTGGTACGATACGGAGTGTCATCACCCACAAGAGAAAATCTGGCTGGAAAATCCGTGTGTGTGTCTCAGTGCTAGCTACCCGTCCTGGAGAGGAAGTAGCTGAACCTTACTTGTGTGGTCAGCAAACTTCTTGATTCAGAAACTGAGTAAGCCTGCCGCTGACAGGTGTCACTGGAACTTGCAGAGAGACGTCACCTTTGGAAGCAAGGTGGGGGCAGGCGTTGGGCATGGTGGACACCCCAACGCATAGAGCACCTGTGTCCCATTGTGCAGCACCTGCCCATGATTCCAGCTTCCCGCTGAGGGGCACCTGGGGAAGCAGCAGTGGTGGCTCAAATGGGACGCTGCCACCCATGTTGGGGGAGCTGGATTGAGTTCCCTGGTCCTGGCTGCGATTTGGTCCAGCCCTGGCTATTGTGGGCATTTGAGGAGTGAGCCAGTGGATGAGAACTCTTTTTGTCTGTCTGTCTCTCTCTACCTTTCAAATAAATAAGTAAATAAATATATAATTAAAACAAGGATGGGTGGTTTCCTAGTATTTCAAGACAGTCCCTACAGTGACACATGATTGCCGGGCGCGGCCAGAGTGGCCCAGACACCTTCTGAAGCTACCCGCTTGGGAAAGGAGGCAACTTCCTGACCCCTGGATGCGGGTGCTGGACTGGGGGGAGTAGAAGCAGCCGGCGTTCCCTGTGCACTGCCAGGCCTGGTGAGTGCCAGGCTTTTCCTGGGTGCTCACTCATGCTTGTTGGATTGCAGAGGTGAGGGAGCCCTGCAGCCCCTAAGGCCTGTGGTGGGCAGTGCCTGTGGCCGGGCGCACCTGAGGCTGTAATTCACACACTGCTGCATGTCCTCTGCGAGTGCTGGCAGGGATGGTGACGGGTGGGGACAGATGCCCCCTTGCTGGTTTTCGGGTGCCTCCGTGGGAGAGCAATGGTCTGAGCTGCGTCAGGGTGCGGAAGTGGCCCAGAGTGGCATTGGATGAGGCCGACTCCGGGTCCTTGCCTTGCTGTGAAGCTGTGCCTCTCTGCCGCTGCCAGGGACCCTCGAGTCTCGGGCTGGCAGGGTTCTCTGGGGTGCTATGTTTTCTCAGTGTTCAGCCAGCTGTCCTGTCATTGGCTCATCATGTCATTCATGGGGTCCCGTCACTCACCCGTCACTTTGTTCACTAGTCAGAGCTGACGTGTTGACGGGTGCCTGCTGTACCCCTAGTCCTTGAATGTCTGGTTTCTTTCCAGTCATTATTACTATTACTACTATTATTATTATTTTGGTATTACTCATTCATCATCGAACCAATGCTTGTGCCTCTGTGTGCCAGGCAGGAAGGGACGCTGACCGGGGGTCCCTTGTGGTTGAGGCTCTGAGCTGGCCAGGGTGTGAGGTTCTCCCCGTCCTGGGAACGGCGCTGGCTCTGAAGACTCCGCCGTCACCAGCGTGAGCCGAGACCCTTCCTGAGTGCACCCAGCTTGGAGGCACCTCCACTGTTGAGCGCCACATTCCCAGCCCCCTCTTCCATGGCCCTGGGGCCCTTGTGGATTCCCACAGACCCCAGGATCCCTGCCGCGGCGGTGAAGGCTGCTGGAGTGGCTGACGGCCGTCGCGCCCTTTCCCTTCCGTCTGCGTTGACCTGAATCAGTTGAGGGGCAGAGGTGTGAGTTGCCCATCCTTGGACATTTATTGGCTGCTCACCGTGTGCCGTGTGGCATCCCCCAGGCCCGCATTCCCAGGCTTCCTTCACTTCAGCCCTGGAGGTGGGGACCCCACGGACCACCCTGGGTTACCAGCCTCTCCCGCGGTCTGCTCTGGACTGGGGTTTCCCAGCTCGTGTTTTCTGTGTGCCCGAGTGTGCTGGGTGGAGAGTGCCAGTCCTGGGACCAGACGAGAGCTGACCGGGCCACAAGGCTCTGGACTTGAGGCAGGTAGGTGCTCAGATCCACAAGTCGGCAGCCCTGCCACACCAGGAGGGCCTGTCTGCATTCCTGCAGTGCTCTGGGGGGTCTTAGCCTCTGCAGTGTGCATCTCCTCTCAGAGAAGCACACGACTCTGAGGGTGGCAGCCTGTAGTACTGGAGCAGAATGGCACAGAGGACGTACACTTGGGTCGGTTCCCACGTTGGCCCGATGCTGGGTTTTGGCTAATGCTGTCTCTGTGAGAATTTGCATGGTGATGATTTCTTGCAACATGGAATCATGGAGGGTACATTAAGTCAGACTCGGGAAGGCTCCTTGTGGTTGAGATGCCTGGAGATGCCTGCTTCCGGGTGTCCAGAGCTGTCAGTGTCGAAGCTCTGTTGGGCTGGCAGAAAGTCAGGCAAGGAGGAAAATGAGTTCAGAGAAAGAACCTATGCGCTCCCCTCCCGGCGTCTCGGGGGCTGGCAGGGAATGCACTTGAGACTTAACTCACTCCACTTTGGGCTTCATTTTCAAAGCGGTTGCTTTTCCCGGCTGCCCATTATGCTTCACTTGAAAAAAGCTCTCAGCACTTCAGTCATTGCTGCACGGTGCCGGGTTCTGGAATGACGCTGTCACAAAAGATCCTCCTTTCGCTTCTCAGCTTGTCCAGGGTTAGCGTTAATGTTAGGGGTAGGGTCAGGGTCAGGGTCAGGGTCAGGGTCAGGAATAGGGTTAGGGTTAGGGTAAGGGTCAGAGTCAGGATCAGGGCCAGGGATAGGGTCAGGGTCAGAGTCAGTGTCAGGAATAGGGTTAGGGATATGGTTAGGGTTAGAGCTAGGGTTAGGGTCAGGGTCAGGATCAGGGATAAGGATAGGGTTAGGGTTAGGACTAGGGCTAGGGTTAGGGTCAGGGTCAGGGTCAGGGTCAGGGATAGGGATAGGGATAGGGATAGGGATAGGGATAGGGTTAGGGTCAGGGTCAGTGTCCGGGTCAGTGTCAGTGTCAGGAATAGGGTTAGGGCAAGGGCAGGGTCAGAGTCAGAGTCAGGATCAGGGATAGGGTTAGGGTTAGGACTAGGGCTAGGGTTAGGGATAGGGTCAGGGTCAAGGTCGAGGTCAGGGTCTGCGCTAAGGTGACTATTGCCTTCACTAGAGGAGGGAGGGTCCCCCAGGGGTGCACAGCCCATGCCCACGGATGCAGGACCCCCAGGGTGAGCACAGAAGCCGTGCTCTGAGCCTGTCATCTCGTGGTTCTCCTTGCTTGGTGCTGTTAGTCCAGACCCTGTGGCCGTGGTGTGGACCTGAGCTGTCCTCAGGAGGCAGCCTCAGCTCGGCCCCCTGCCACGGCCTCAGCTGCCCCTCCCTCACTCCTCTCCCCACTGTGTCATATTCACACAACTGGCTTGGCATTTCTCACCTGTGCTTTTTTTTTAAAAAAAGATTTTATTTATTTATTTGAAAGCGTTACACACAGAGAGAGGCTTTCCATCCACTGATGCACTCCCCAGATGGTGACAATGGCTGGAGCTGAGCTGATCCAAAGCCAGGAGCCAGGAGCTTCTTCCCAGGTTCCCGTGCAGGTGCAGGGGCCCAAGGACCTGGGCCATCTTCTACTGCTTTCCCAGGCCATAGCAGAGAGCTGGATTGGAAGTGGAGCAGCCGGGACTAGAACTATTGCTCATGTGGGATGCCAGCATTGCAGGCAGCAGCTTTACCCACTGTGCAAGTGCTGGCCCATCACCTGTGCTTTTAAAATGCGTGCCTCTGAGTGTGTGTATGTGTGTGTATGTAAGTATTCATGTGTGTGGCTGTGTGTATACGTGTGCATGTGTTATATGTGTGTGCCTGTTTGTGTGCCTGTGTATGTGTGTGCCCCTGTGTGATATATGTGTATGCCCGTGTGTGCCTGTATACGTGTGCATGTGTCATGCGTGTATGTGTGCCTGTGTACATACGTGTGCGCACATGTGCATGTATGTTTGCGTGTGTACATGTATGTATGTGTGTGTGCGTATATGTCTGCATGCATGCATGCGCCTGTGTGTGGGAGACACAGTCACACAGAGCAGGGAGAGACGCCTGCAGACCGTGAGCTTCTTCATGCAGAGTTCCCCCCTCCTCCTGTCGCCTGGCCCCACCCTGTCTCTGTTACAAATGATTTCATGAGATGACAGCTTTGACACTGTTGGTCTGAAATAGAATAATGGAAAGACTCATTTGGATCCAGGATCTGACCCCATAACTTACTTGTTGCTATTTAACATTTTTACCCAGTGATCGTTCATTACTGCCTTGTACTGGCCACAGCCTGTGCTGGGAACACGGTGGTGGACGAAACAGTGGAGAGTGGATGAGGCATCCCTGCGGACCTAGCATTTGCCTTCTGTGGAAACGACAGGTGACAAATGACATAGCATGCAAATAATAAGAGATACATCCAACAAGTGAGCGGCACACAGAGAATTAAATAGGAAGGTGCAAGCTGTCACTTCAGGTTAGGTGGCTGGGGTAGCAGAGATCGGGACGAGCCAGCCATGAAGGCGGGACAGGGTGATCCTGGCGGAGGGAACAGCGGATGCTGAGACCAGGACGGCAGTGACCCTGCGGCCACTGAGGGTGTGAGTGACAGGCATGGGGTAGGTGCAGGTGAGGGCCAGAGAACTCAGCAGGGCCAGGGCAGGGCTGGCGTCCAGTGCACTGGGGGGGACTGTGGTGGCCTTAGCTGCGTGCATGGTGGTTCATCTGCAGCACACAGAACGGGGTGGGGGTGGTTTGGGGCTGTGTCTGAGGCTGTGGTTGGGAGAGGCTCAGAGAAGAGAGAGTACATTCCCAGTGAGAGGTTCCTTAGAGCAGGGTTCCCCAGGACATCTGGGAAACCCTGGAGGTGATTTCAGGGGCCACACAGTGGGGCAAGGTGACCCTGAAGCTTCCAGTGGGTGGGGGCCAGCAGGGGTGCTGAGTCCCCGCCCCAAGGCCCAGGGATGCCCTGTGGATGAGAGCATGCCGCACCAAGCAGGCATAGACAGTGCGGCCGACGGCTCGCTCTCCCAGTGCTGTGGCTGAAGAAGGCAGACTCCTGCAGCCGAGCGGGCGAGGGGTCCCCTCTCCTGGTGCTTCATGTCCATGGCTTCCACAGAGGAGCAGGGACAGCAGCAAATGCCACTTCAGCTTCCCCCGGCTCCTCAACTGCTCCCGTTCTCCATGGTGGTGCAGAAAGATGGATTACGAAATGCACCAGGAAGGAGTTTCAAGGTGAACTCTTGCTTTTAAAACAGGAGGTGGGGGAACAAGAGAATCTTGGGGGACCCTGCTCCTTTCTTGATGACAAAGGCCAAGCACACTGGGAACAGAAACTGGAGAGAGCAGCTGGGTCTGCATGCCCAGGCCCCCAGCCCAGGCCACCTCCACTTCTGCAGCAGCCCTGGGGGGTGTGCAGTCCCAGACCCCACAGAAGTGATGCCTCAGAAGGAGGGGAGGAGTCATTGCTGGGAGACCACTCTGCACAAGGAAAGGAAGGCTGAAAATAAACAAGCGAGCGACCCTGGAAAACCACCTTCTAAACCCTTAATTGGGCACACGTTTAAAGTATGTAAGCAGCAGTGAGTACTGAAGGACGTTGTGGCGGTGACCAGTGGCTGGGTGGACGCTGATGTTTGCGGTGATCAGTGGCTGGGTGGACGCTGTTGTTTGTGGTGATCAGTGGCTGGGTGGGTGTGTGCATCAGCTGGCGGCGAATCCCCTCATCTACAGTTCAGGTGGACAGGAGGAGAGTCCATCCCGCAGGCCAGAAAACACGGAGATTCAGCGAAGGTGCTGACGGCTCCCAGGCCCTTGCTTCCTCCATCACTGACAGTTTAAGCAGCTGTCACAGCACTGCTAAAAATAACCGCTTGGCAGAGAAGTCGTTTCTCTCGAGAAGAGCTGCCTCCTGAGTGTGGCCAGGTCCCCTGGAGCGCGGCGTGCAGGTGACCTCGGAGCAGGAACCGCGGGAGTCCCTGCGGTGCTGGCAGCACCAGTCGCTTCCTCTCCAGCCTGCGCTGCCTGAGAGCGCGAAGCTCCTCCTGCCCTGGACGCTACCTGATGGAATCTGTCAGATTCGTGGTGATTCGCACAAACTGACGGGGTGTGGGATGTGGTTCCTGACAGGATTCTTGCTTTTCTTCCTTCCTCACTGGGCGCCACTGCCATCTGCACCTCCCCTGTGTGAGATAAACCGGAACCGGGCTCCTGAGTCGTCCAGCAGAGTCGCCTGTTGGAACTGGCTTTGCTGCAGGCCTTCTGCTGTTACTGCTGGAAGTGCAGGCAGCTCTCCCCCTTAAAGAGCAGCTGTCTCCTCCCCGCCCGTCACCTTGAGGGGTGCACACAGGCCCCCAGGGATTTTCCAGTTGGAGAACCATACATGCGTGCTTTCAAGGCTTCTGAATGTTAGGGCTCCCGGTTCTTCTTGAAGCAGCAAGATAACCAGCAGGTGTGTGATAGTCTGCTGGGAAAAATCAGGGGGTGGGAGGGAGGTGTGTTTGTTGTAATTTCCGCCTTGCGACCCGCGCTTGTGACCCTAGGGAAGCCATGCATCCTGGATTCAGCTTAGATGCAGAAGTGACAGGAGAGAGGGTCGGCGTGAGGAGTGAGTTGCAAACCTGATGGGAGCGTTAGCAGCTGACCTGCGCTTAATTGCTGGCCTCTGAGCTTCCCAAGTCCAGGGTGACGGCGTCTTTCACGGCCACTCTGCCCGTGTGTGTGCATCCCTGCCAATTTGTTCTTCCAATTTGCAGACTCTAGAGATGGAAGGCGCCGAGGAGCCTGGTAATGGATGCAAGGTCACAGGCGCTTGCCGTGTAAGCCACCGCCCGCCCAGACGCGGCTCGTTCCTGCTCTGCTGGGTGCTTGTGTGACCTGAGGGAGGCCCTGCAGCGTTTGTAGCAATCACACTGTCACAGTGCAGTATGCGAGGGTGTGGGGTGAGTTTCTGTCTGTGCACACTGGCTGATACGGAAGTGGCTGGGCCAGGGGGAGGTTACTGCTGCTGAACCACCCACAGCGGGGCTCTTAGGAGAGCAGTTCACCCCCCACCCCAGGAGCTATTGGGAGGATCTCAGGTGTAACCAGTGAGAGTCCCTTCAAATGGTTCCTATAAAACAGAGCTCATCATATTTTATTGATATCCCCGTGAAGCGGTGATGCGTATTTTAACCACTGAAACCAACGTTAATGCCTTCTGTTTTACTGAAATAACATGAGCATGCCAAAGGTAAGGCTTCCCTTCTGGAAAGGAGAGGGGGCGTGGTTCATCCATGACATCATTGTTGTTAGCATTCTGTGGGTGTGAGCTAAAGTCTTGAAAAGGATGGCTGGAGGGGATGTGAGTGCCTCATGAGTATGTTTTGGGGCCAGTGCCGCAGCTCACTTGGCTAATCCTCCCCCTGCAGCGCCAACACCCTGGGTTCTAGTTCCAGTTGGGGCGCTGGATTCTGTCTCGGTTACTCCTCTTCCAGTCCAGCCCTCTGCTGTGGCCCGGAAGGGCAGTGGAGGATGGCCCAAGTGCGTGGGAGACCAGTACAAAGCACTTGGCTCCTGGCTTTGGATCGGTGCAGTGTGCCGGCCGTGGTGGCCATTTGGGGGGTGAACCAACAAAAGGAAGACCTTTCTCTCTGTCTCTCTCTCTTTCTCACTGTCTAACTCTGCCTGCCAAAAAAAAAGTGCATTTTGGGGCACAGTTGTTTCAGAAACCCTGGCATCAGTTTTCACAGTGCAAGGTCTCCGGAGCTCTGCAGACCCTGTGTGTGTCACCTGCGTTTACCACTCACTGATGCCTGCCATGTGTGAGGGACGAAGGCGGGCGTCACAGACGAGAGCCGGGGTGGTGATGGGCGGTGCAGCCAGAGCTGGACAGCAGCCAGTGGCACTCACATGCTGCTCCTTCTGGCTCCGCCCCACTGCCATCAGGTTTCTGAAACACACAGGTGAATTTTAAAGGAGGAGGAGAGAGCCCAGTGGAGTGTTTGCCTGGGCTGTGGCTCACGTGAATGCAGTGTTGGGGAGACCTCCTTCCCGTGAGGGTAGCTGTCCAACCTAGGCCTAGCCTGCTCCATGCACCACCCTAAACCTGGGCGGGGAGGAGTCAGGCAGGAAGGCCCCCGGGACAAAGACCCTCTGAGTCCCTGGCAGCTCAGCCTCTGAGACGTTGGCTCTCTGGGCTGCATCTGCACACATTGAAGCCAGCACCGCCCTTCAGTGGATGAGAAAGCCGAGCACCAGTCCAGGAGTCCAGGCCGCAGCCCCTCGGCGGCTCACTGCTTGCTGAGCAGGAGTGGCGGGTGCGCGGCTTAAATCTATATATGCATAAATTCATCATGGGTAATTGTTGGCGTTTTAAGTTGTTAAACAGCATCGCAAAATGCATTCTATGAACTGAAGTTCTGTACTCCTTCTTCTCATACCCCCGGGGAGAACCTGTGGCTTGTGTCTGGAAATGCAGAGAAGGGCTTCACTTTCAAGATCTTTGATGTGCAAACTCTTTTAATAAATAAGTTCAGTAAAATTCATATTTTGACATGTTCATTACTCAGCAGAAATTACACGCATCTTTTTAATTACTCCCCAGCTTCCAATGCCTTTAAATCTTAACAATGAATTAATCTCTTTGATGTTTGGCACATATGTAAGAAAGTTATGTGCAACTATAGACTGAAATAATATAAGCTTCTCTTTTATCCTAAAAAGGGTAATTAAACTGTTTCTTTTGTAATTCTAGACTTTGTTCAATACTAGGACTTGACACTTCAGTCTCCACTTGTTTCATTGGATAACTAAGTTTTGAATTTATAATGTTCCATCCCATGTACAAAACATTTTTTTCCTACAAATAGTCACACACACACACCCTTGGGAGCTTACAAAGGAAAACAGAACATTTTTTCATGAGTTTTCCTTCAGTGACTTTAGGACAAATTAAAAGTCCTAAACTTTGGAAAAAAAAATTCTGGATGGCTTTTAAAACTACACAGGCATCAAAATTCGTGAATGCAGTTACTTTCTTTATTCTTTCTAGCGGTAGGGCAGAAAGGACAAAGGCTCAGGTGGGGTTTTTGTCTCAGGAGCCTCAGTGGGTGCAGGCAGCATGTGAGGTGAGGTTGGCTTGGTCAGAGGCACGAGAGACGCGTTCCAGGATGGACAGTGCAGAGCTGAGCTGGGACAGGAGCACTGGTCCTCATAACTCATGACCGTCTTAGAATTGTCATAACAGAGTCCTGTGATACACGTGAGGGTCTTTAGAATGTTCTGGAATATGCATATAGAAATAGTCTGTGTTTGGATTTTAGAACCAGAACAAACCTCCTTTTTAATTCTGAGATTCTGAAACACCCTCATATTTATTTTGAAACACACCAAAGCTGTTACTTAACTTATGTGTGTTTGTGTAGTAAATGGACATAGGTTGAGATGAACTGAGGTTTTGCTTAAAAAAAATTGTGGCTTTTTGCCAAGTCATGAATTATTTCTTGTCCTTCTCACTTCTAGTGAGAAGTCTCGTCATGGTTAAGTCTTCGTCACATTTTCAGTGTTCTTCATATGGATTAGAGGTTTTGAATGACTTTTTAGCCTACTTTCTAAACCTTTTTTTTTTTTAAATTTATTTGACAGAGTTATAGACAGTGAGAGAGATAGAGAGAATGGTCTTCCTTCCATTGGTTCACTCCCCAAATGGTCGCCACAGCTGGCGCTACGCTGATCCGAAGCCAGGAGCCAGGTGCCTCTCCTGGTTTCCCATGCAGGTGCAGGGCCCAAGCACTTCGGCCATCCTCCACTGCCTTTCCGGGCCACAGCAGAGAGCTGGACTGGAAGAGGGGCAACCAGGACTAGAACCCGGCTCCCACATGGGATGCTGGCACCTCCATACCTTTTAATAC
>CM027389.1:1401792-1465998 GCA_015711505.1 Sylvilagus bachmani
AAAAAAAAAAAAAAAAGCCAATTAAGAGGAGGGTAAAGTAAAATGACTGAGCTCAGTGAAATTCCTTACCCTGATTCTACATTTCTTCAGTGGTTTAGAAGCCATGTTGTTTGCCTCCAGATAAAACATGTGCTGTGAACTGTGGAGACCCGGCGCTCCTGGAGCCAGCGCTGGCTCAAGTTCTTACTGGACTCTGATCTCCCGGGACAGGGACTGAGTCTGTGCTCCGGGGCAGTGCCGGGGCAGGTGGCCGAGCCGTCCGCAGGGGCTGCTCTCCCTGCAGCAGTGGCCTCAGTGCGCCTGTCTGTGCTTGCTGGACACAGGAGCCTGGGATGTGCATCCCCTTCCTCGCGCCCTCGCTCTCCTTCCCAAGTGAGTGGTGACGCAGAACTGGTGACGGGAGGAAGAGTCTTCCTGCTCCCTTTCCCTGGGCGGTGAGGACGGAGCGCATTTAGGGTCAGAGGCAATATTTCCGTCTTACCACAGAGCCCGCGTCATGTCCAACCGGCCCTGACCGCGCCGTAGACTGCTGCGTCTCGGGGTGATTCCGTTGCCAATACGCAATCGTGTGGGTCAGTGTTCATTTCATTTGTGAAAAACCACATCAAGCAAACGTTATTCTCAAACCAGAGATCAATATCCCCCTGTGCCGGGCTTCTCTGAGTAACAACGCAAGGACGCCTTTGCCCTGCAACGCCATTGTTTTACTTTATTTTATTTATTTATTTTTTGACAGGTAGAGTGGTCAGTGAGAGAGAGAGACAGAGAGACAGGTCTTCCTTTATCGTTGGTTCACCCTCCAATGGCCGCTGTGGCCTGTGCACCGCGCTGATCCGAAGCCAGGAGCCACGTGCTTCTCCTGGTCTCCCATGGGGTGCAGGGCCCAAGCACTTGGGCCATCCTCCACTGCACTCCCAGGCCACAGCAGAGAGCTGGCCTGGAAGAGGGGCAACCAGGACAGAATCTGACGCCCCAACCGGGACTAGAACCTGGTGTACCAGCGCCACAGGCAGAGGATTAGCCTAGTGAGCCGCGGCGCCGGCCTGCAACGCCATTTTTAAGGATTAGATTTTTACCAAAACTAAGGAGGCATGTTTTGTTTTTTCTTGGGTAATGTTTGTATTTGATGGTAAGGAGATGTTAGTAAAATGACTTCGAGACTCTGTTATTTTTTTTTTATGTGTTTATCACTCAGTTATGGTCCTTACACTTGTTTAGGCTAACTACAGTGATAACACATTCAGACATCGGCCACCAATGTCAGGAGAGTGAATGTGGAATAGCTCATGGGTGTGCAGTATGCACTGTGATAAGAATTTTCTATTGTTTTTGGATTTAATGCTTATAACTACCTTCTTAAAGGAGTTTGATAATCTGGGTAGACTAAATGCCATAAGAAACAGCCTTCAAACCCCGAGTGTTTTCACCCAGTGCAGTTCTATACCGTGTGTCATATCTGCCTGGAACATGTACATTTTTCCTTGTCATTACTCCCTAACAAATCAGGAAAGTTACTACTGACATAGTATTTATGTTGTGCTAAGTATTTTGATTAATTTTTAATTGTATTTAAATATGCAAGCTTCATGGATACCATTTATATATATATATATTTCATGTATACAGATTTAGGAACATAGTGATGCTTCCCACCGTGCCCTGCCTCCCATCCACACTGCAATTGGGAGGTGATTTTGAAAGACCCCAGAAGGGAGGGACAACAGTGTCTCCTCCTTCTCCACCGCTGAGAGCACGACAGTGAATGAGTGACTGCATTCAGGGTGAGACTCACGGGAGAAGACTGGGAAGCCCAGGACACAGAAAGAGGACACCCGTGGAAGTGGAAGACCTACTCGAAAAGGAGTAACGGAAATTCAGAAGAAATTAAAAAAAATGATAAGACCACGTCACTTTTCAATAATTACCTCGAGTATAACTGGAGCAAATGCCCCTGTTAACAGACTTGGACAAAGTGAAAGGGTGAGTGGAGGAATAAACAAGGCTGAGCTCCACGCTGCCTGCAGGAAACTCCCTTCCGTGGTAGAGACACAGGGCTGCGCGTGAGAGGAGTGGGTTCCTTCTGCCAGGCACTGCGGGCTGGGAGACATCATTCAGAACAGGCAAAGAAGGTCTTTCTATAGTGGATAAGCCATTGGCTTGACAAGAAGATGCAGCATTTGTGGACACCTGTGTGTGTGCTGCTGCAGCTTGTACAGCAAACATGATTCGACCCAAGGGAGAGAACCTGCAGCAGGAGCACAGTGGAGGACTGCACTCCGCCTCCGTCCGTGGTAGCACGTCTGGGACGCGGGCCGAGCCAGTGCACGGCAGCCCAGGAGACCCTCAGAGCTGGCAGAGCTCCGCAGCCAGCAGGTGCTGAATCCTGCTCTTTCCATCCGCGCGTGCAGAACTCTCTAGAATGGGCCGTCCACGTGGCCACAGAATGAGGCTCAGTAAATGAAATAGAAATCACATTAGGAATTTTTTTATGACCATGGTGGAATACAACTA
The DNA here is from genome assembly GCA_015711505.1 of Sylvilagus bachmani. NCBI lineage: Eukaryota > Metazoa > Chordata > Mammalia > Lagomorpha > Leporidae > Sylvilagus > Sylvilagus bachmani. The sequence continues at coordinate 1,404,304 of CM027389.1, forward strand.
GGAATGAGCAACACCCCCAAGGAACTCCAGAAATTTCATGAAGACTCGGAGACTAGAGCAGCACGGTCTGTGCGTACCAGGGCTACTGAAGTCCAAATGGACATTAAACCTCCTCGAGCGAACAGAGTGGGAATGCAGTGATGCAGCCAAGGCAGCAGTTAGGGGGAAAGTGGATGGTGCCTTCGTCTGGAAGTAGAGAGAAATCAGATAAACGATGTCCATCTTAAGGTCTTAGGAAACAAACTAACAAATCAAACCCAAAGTTAGTAGAAGGAAAGAAATGACAAAGACTGGAACAGAAAGAAGTGAAATACAGACTAAAAGATCCTATAAAAGATCAATGAAAAGAGGAATGGGTACTTAGAAAAACAAAATTTATAAGCCTTTAGCTAAATAAACTGCAAAGAGAAGACTCAAATAAAATTAGAAGATAAAGTATATATTACAACTAATGCCAGGGCCAGCACTGTGATATAGCAGGTAAAGCCGCCGCCTGCAGTGCCAGCATCCAGTATGGGTGTCGGTTCGAGACCCGACTGCTCCACTTCCGATCCTGCTCTCTGCTACGGCCTTGGAAAGCAGTAGAAGATGGCCCAAGTCCTTGGGCCCTTGCACCCCTGTGGAAGACCTGGAGGAAGCTCCTGGCTCCTGGCTTCAGATCAGCGCAACTCCTGCTGTTGCGGCCAATTGGGGAGTGAACCAGCAGATGGAAGACCTCTCCTTCTCTGTGTAACTCTTACTTTCAAAGTAAATAAATAAGTCTTAAAAAAGGGGAGGGGCAGTGCTGTGGTGCAGTAGGTTAATCTTCTGCCTGTGGCACTGGCATCCCATATGGGCGCCAGTTCTAGTCCCCGCTGCTTCTCAAAAAAGAAAAAAAAAAACTAATGCAATGGAAATACAAAGGCTTATTAGTGAGTTATTAAAACAATTACATGTCCACAGATTGGAAAACCTAGAAAAGATGGATCCATTTCTGAACATGCACCACTTACCAAAATTTAACCATGACAACTCAGAAAACATGCACTGATCAGAGTTGAGTAATGAGATTGTACAGTAATAATTATAAAAACCTCACAAAATAAAAACTCATTACGAGATGCTTCACTGATGGGTTCTACCCTACTTTAAAGAAGAACCACCACCAGTGCTTCTCACGCAGTGTCAGGCAACTGAGAGGGAGGGAACCAGGGAACCGTCCACCCCCATTCTATGAGGCCAGCATTTCCTTGATCCCAAGACCAGTCAAGGACACAAGTGCAAAAGAAAGCTATAGACCAATATCCCCGTTGGACATGGAAGCAAAAGTTCTTGAAATGATATGAACAATTAAACCAAACAACACATCAAAAAATCTTTCATCCTGATTAATTGGGATTCGTCCCAGGGATTCGGAACATAGTTGAATGAAGAAAAACTCACAAGATCACCTGAATAGACACACAGAAATTATTTGATAAAAGTCAAAATCCATTCATGACAAAACCCCGAACAAACTGATATAGGAAAACATGCTTCTCACATAATCAGGGCTCCGTGTGACAGACCCACAGGCAGTGTGGTGTCGAATGGAGAACAGCTGAAAACTTTCTCTCGGAAGTCGCATCCAGACTGGGTGTCCCCTCGCTGCTCTCAGTCAATGTAGTACTGGAAATTTCTGCCAGAGCAGAAATGAAAGAAATGCAAACAGGCAGGGGAGAATTAAGTTAACCCTGTTTGCATTATTCTGTATAAAGAGAAACCTAACGACGCCTCCAAAGTACTAATGCAGCTGATAAACGAATTCAGTAAGATTGCAGGATGCAAAACCAAACCACAGAAACCAATTGCATGTTCATACACCAATTAAAGAGAACTCATCGAGAAAGGGATTATACAAGTAATTCCATCTAAAAGGGGCACAAAACTAATAAGATGCCTAAAAATCAATAATTAATTTTAAGAAGACACAGCCAAAACAGAAAGACCTCTCACATTCAAATATTAGAAGAATTTGTTTTATTAAAAGTTACAAATATACAGTCAATACAATTCCCATAAAAATAGCAATAACAATCTTTACAGAAACAGCAAAAATAATCCTAAAATTTGAAAGACCCCAGATAGCCCACAAGGTTGTGAGCAAATAAATAAATGAAGCTAGAGACTTCACAATACCTGATTTGAGAGCTTACTACAAAGCTATACTAACTAAAACAGCATGGTGTTAGCATAAATCTGACACATAGGTCATTGGAATATGAGAAAACTCAGAAATCTATGAACACAAGACCAGTTCATTTTTGAACAAGTTTCTAAGAACAAGTGTTGGAGAACTCACTGTGTGTTTAATAAATGGTGCTGAGAAAGCTGGGAATACTATGTGGAAGATTGAAATTAGATCCACAGCTTCCACCCTGTATAAAAATCTACTCAAAATGGGTCACACACCCAAATGTAAGACCTGAAATCATGGAAGGACTGAAGAAAACAAAGGGAACAACTTCAAGACATTGGCTGTACTTTCAACAATTTTTTTATACACCAAAGAAAGCAAAAGGAAAAGGAAAAGTAGACAACTGAGATTGTATCACATTAAGTTTCTCCATAGCAGCAGAAACCACGAGTGAAGAGGCATCCCACAGAATCGAAGGGATTATTTGAGAGCTATTTCTCTGACATAGGATTAATAAGCAGAATATATAAGAAACTAAAAAAAAAAAAAAAAAACCAAAACAGGAAAACAACCAATCCATTAAAGAAATGGACAAACAGGACAAACCCAGATGCCCTGTGGGGGGAATGCAGATGTGGAGAACTGAATGCAGGTTCTCCACACAAACTAAAAAACGATCTCACATCAGATGAGCCCTCCCCTCTGGGTGTACCCCATGCTATGAGACATCCCCTCTGGGATCCCCCCATCTGACGAGATGTACCCCCATCTGAGAAGCCCTCCCCTTCTGGCTGGACCCCCATACAATGAGCCCTCTCCTTCTGGGTCTGTCTCCCATCTGACGAGGCCTCCCCTTCTGGGTCTGTCTCCCATCTGACGAGCCCTCTCCTTCTGGGTGTACCTCCATATGACAAGCCTTCCCCTTCTGGGTGTACCCCCATGTGATGAGCCCTCCCCTTCTGGGTGTACCCCATGTGATGAGGCATCCTCTTCTGGGTGTACCCCCACATGACGAGCCCTCCCCTTCTGGGTGTACCCCATGTGATGAGGCATCCTCTTCTGGGCATCCAAAGGAAATGTAGTCGATCAGTCTGTCCAAGAGATGCCTGTACTGCCGCAGCGCCATTCACAACAGGCAAGATAGTCGACATTGATCGATGGATCAACAATGAAAATATGTACACAAAATGAAATAGTTCAGCCATAAAAATGAATGAAATCCTGATACTTGCTCCAAAATGGGTGGACGTGGAGGTCATTACATTATATAAAATAAGCCAGACATAGATACGCAGACTGCCTGTCCCCATGTTCTTTCTCATACATGGAAGTAAAACATACTGACCTGAAGTTAGAGCGGAGCTGGAAAGTGCAGGAGTAGCAGCAGCCAGGTGCAGGGAGCACTGGGAAGTCCTCGTGCACAGCCCGGCGGGAGGGGTGGGGTTACGGCAGTGTGTTCTCTTCTGTGTGTGGATTAAGGCGAGAGAGCTGGCAGCCCGCAAACTCGCACAGAGCAGGAGCTCGGAAGGCCCCGTGCGTGGTTTGCTCGGCGTTGCCATGTACGCGTGTTGAAACGCGGTGCCGTATCCATGGGCATACACGTGGGACACGCTAATTGAAGACTTTTCAGAAATGAAAGCTGAAATCAGGTCTGGGGGTGATGTGCATAGATTAGCTGCAGATGTCAGGGGCTACTTCGAAAAGCTCATGAAAATGGAGTTGTAGACTAGCTTTATTTTGTTGCAAAACATAAAAATGCAAATGCAGGGGCTTTTAAGAAAGCTCCTGGAAAATGCATATTATTCTCACGGCTTTATTATTCTCATAGTTTTATTTTTCTCATAGTTTTCTTGAAACTGTCCATGGGCTTCAGAATGAGCTCGTGTTTCATTCCCAAGCTTTTCCGCAGACTCCTGGACTTTACAGGATCCCGGAGAGGTGGTGGCCGCATGGCACTGCCCTGATGTAGAGCAAGCCATCTCTGTGTTTTTTATACTCCTCATTTGGCTTCCATCGTGGTCTTGCCCATTGCAACCCAGTTTTCATAAACTGTAGCCAGGGTGATCTTTATAGAGAATCTTCCTAATAGATTGCTTAGCGTTGGCAAAACTGAAAACTACCCCCTTTGGTCCTACAGAAAAAAAATCCCCATCTTGCCTGGGGTCCTAACCACAGAGGGGGCAGAGCATGGTGTGGAGGCTTTGCAGGAGTTACAGACCCAGGCAGGGGTGTGGATGGACAAGGAGAGCACACAGCCCAGCCCCACATACAGGAGTATACAGTTCCGGGCAGGAGGGGGTGAGTGGATGAGGAGAGCACACAGCCTAGCCCTGCATCCAGGAGTTATAGTCCCGGGCAGGCGGGGGTGGGTGGATCAGGAGAGCACACAGCCTAGCCCTGCGTCTCCTGGTAGCCAGGACTGGACATCCTGTGTGCATATGCAAGAAATCCACAGCTTGGGGAGACGGCCTCAGAGGCAGCAGAGAGAGAGGACACACCTCTCCCAGCAGTCACTCTCCCATGCTTCTGGGACGTTGCTCCAGGCTGCAGCCCCGTGCGGTCATTCGCTCCAAGCAGCCAGCCCCAGGAGGAGCTGGAAGGCCCCTCGCAGGCTGAGGTGGAGCAGAGGGGCAGATGGCTGAGGCAGCAGTGGTGTGTGGGGGGTGAAGCACGCGGCCGGTCGTGGCCTGGTCCCCACATGGCCCTTGGTCACCTCGTGCTCCCCTCCCTCCCTCCACCTGGCTGCAGAGCAGTGGTTTACGGAGGGCGTCCGCACAGCTTTGCACTCCACGTGTGAGACCCTCACCTCTCCCCAGCCACCCCTCCTCGTGCCCAGTGATTTCTGGCCTTGTCGGGGCTCGGCTGTGTGAGCTGACATCGGGGACACATGGGGACACTTGGGCCGTCTCTCAGGGTTTCAGCGTCTGCACCTCGGCCTTGCCCCACCCTGGTTCAGAGCACAGTCGGGGGCCACAGTGCAGCGTCTGAGCTTGTCTGCACCGCTTCCCAACTTCACGTGTTCTCGGAGTCCAGAGGGTGCTTAGTGTTCTGCTAGATGGTTTTTTTTTCTTTTCTTAAGGTTTATTTATTTGCGAGGTGGAGTTACAGAGAGAGGGTCTCCATCCACTGGTTTATTCCACAAATGGCCACAAGGACCAGGGCTGAACCGATCCAGAGCCAGGAGCCGGGGGCCCATACACCTGGGCCATTTTCCACTGCCTTTCCAGGCCATAAGCAGGGAGATGGATTGGAAGTAGAGCAGCTGGGAATTTATCGGATGCCCATATGGGATGCCGGCCCTGCAGGGGGAGGCTCAACCTACTATGCCACAGCACCAGCCCCTGCTAGATGGGTTTTACACACCCTTTTTAAAACTCCCATAGAAGGGCCGGCGCTGTGGCACAGCGGGTTACAGCCCTGGCTTGAAGCGCCGGCATTCTGTATAGGCACTGGTTCTAGTCCTGGCTGCTCCTCTTCCCATCCAGCTCTCTGCTGTGACCTAAGATAGCAGTAGAAGATGGCCCAAGTCCTTGGGCCCCTGTACCCACATGGGAGACCCGGAAAAAGCTCCTGGCTCCTGGCTTCAGATCGGCGCAGCTCCAGCTGTTGTGGCCATCTGGGGAGTGAACCAGTGGATGGAAGACCTCTCTCTGTCTCTGCCTCTCTCTGTAACTCTTACTTTCAAAGTAAATAAATAAATCTTAAAAAAAAATAACTCCCATAGCATCATGGAAATATGATTCTGTTGGGAACAAGGACTCATGAGGAGTCTCAGAGAAAGCATTAGCGACTTACTCCAGCTGAGTTTGAGTTTTTTTTCTTGGTTGTTTGTTAAACACTCGGAGGTCCTGCTCTACAACGTCATGACGTGACAGGTGTGTGAGTGGCTTAGCAGACACCTGCCCAGAGTGTCTGTGTGGTGCCTGTGGCTGGGCCAGGGTCAGCGCTGTGGCACAGCCGGCATTCTGTGTTAGTATACGACCGTGTGTGGTTACAATCTTTGATCGTGGATTTAGCTGAGTTTAGCACTCGTGTTTGAAATGCTCCCTCCTCATGTTAAAGGCTTCTTAAAGTGCCTCCTCCTCAGCTTTTTATAAATTTTAATTTAGTTCAACATCGTCCTTTACACTTTGAACTTGCCTGGGACTTTAAAATGCAATGACGAAGCCCCACTCCCACAGCCTCGGACTGGGCTTGTGCAGGGCGGGAGGCCGGGCTCCAGCGCCTGTCCTGTGTAGACCGTGGGCTGGGAACTGAACTCAGGATCCCCACGGGTATGTGCGGCACTTGGCGGTCGCCTGAGCTCTTGTGTCCTCCCAGAGTTGTTCCTGGCATGAAGGAAGGGGACCTGACTGGTGAACTTGAGGGATGGTGCCAGCCGTGGCGTGGAGCTCGTGAGCGCGGCAGATTCGTGCTGCTGGTAACGGGATGGGAACCTGCCTTCTTTAGTGACATCACAGACCTGAAGTGCCTGGAGGCCCATGGGTGCCCAGAACATGGCCGTCCAGGGTCTCTGTTGTCTCTGAGTCGCATGTGTTCATTGGAGGGGTGAGGGGGCCGTGCGATGCCTTTCTGATAGATGGGACTCGGAACCTGGGCTGTGAACGTCTGCTTCAGCGACTCTGGCCCCCAGGAGCCTCACGGAGCACCGCAGGCGCCCAGCCATGTTCCCTCTGAGTCAGGCCGTTTCTCCTTCCCACCTGGGTGCTGAGCCCTTGATACCGTCGGGTGATCACCGCACGGTGAGCAGATGCCTTCGCCTTCCAGGGGAGGGGTGGAGTGCGGTCTGCACCTGTGCCTCGGCCGTGTTTCTGCTCATGTATGACCCCGCCTGCCAGGCTGGGATCCACTCACACACAGAGTGCAGCCTAAGGGGTTCTGCTGCCAGCAGGCACCGGTGCCCACCACTCAGCTGTGTTTGTGTGCAGTGCTGGCACGTTGGTGAGGTCAGGTGGGGCCTTTCTCAGAGGAAGTGGTGTTCTTAGACCGGGCACAGCTCAGCGACAGAAGTGGGGTGGGACTTTGTAGCAAGCCATGCTGTCGGGCTCCGTGGCATGGGCAGGCCTCAGCACGGTCAGACAGCACGGTGGAGGTGCTCGGAGACCCATTTCCCACCACCACTCGCTCCGTCTCTGGACCCGGCAGGTCTGGTTTTGCTAAGAGTACGTTTGCTGAAGCTCCTCTGTGGAGATAAGGCGGGAGTGTGTTTTATCCATTCACCTCCTGGGTGTGTGGACCTGGTGTGTGTGGTGGGGGGTACAAGTACGACAGTCCCCTTGACATCTGAAGCCTGTGTCCGGCTGCTCCACGCTGGTGGTCGGCTGGCGTTTGCTCCTCAGCGGGACACACACACCTGAGCGTCACCACTCCAGAATGTGTTCTGGCTGCCCTCTGTGATCAGAGTGGGTCAGATTCCGTGTGTCCCATCCTGAGCTGCTCTAAATGGCTGCCACTGCATGGGACAGCGATAATGTCCACCCCCCCATGCCGCTCTGGTCGCTTTCAGAAATATTGGTCATTATAGCAAAGCTGCTTCTCAGGTGGAAGGAGAGGGAACGTGTGCAAGACTGGATTTTCATATCGCAATGTAAATCATTCTAAAGTGAAATTTGATAAAATGCGAATTTCACAAAGTCCAGGGAACAAAGCACAGGCCACGCCCATTGTGTGCTCAGGTAACAGCCGTCAGAGCCTGAGGGAGGTGGCCAGTGTGAGGGCGTCAGGCTGCACCCCGGCAGGTGGAGACAAAGAGGGGGCAGCCTTGAGTCTGTCTGCAGAACTGTTACATGCCACCTCATGTTCCCGTTCGACACAAATGCAGACGCTCGATCGAGAGGACCCTCAGCAGAAGTGTGCACGGGGAAATCTTCTTTGAGCATTTTCATTCTGGGAGGCCAAGGGCGGCTGCCCCCCAGGTCTGTGTGATGGTGGGGGCGGCACGGGCCCTAGTCCTGGCTTCACCGTCTCTGCTGTGTCGGCATCAGCCCCCAGGTCTGTGTGATGGTGGGGGCGGCATGGGCCCTACCCCTGGCTTCACCGTCTCTGCAGTGTCTTCATGAGCCCCCCAGGTCTGTGTGATGGTGGGGGCGGCACGGGCCCTATCCCTGGCTTCACCGTCTCTGCTGTGTTGACATCAGCCCCCCAGGTCTGTGTGATGGTGGGGGTGGCACGGGCCCTAGCCCTGGCTTCACCGTCTCTGCTGTGTCGGCATCAGCCCCCAGGTCTGTGTGATGGTGGGGGCGGCATGGGCCCTACCCCTGGCTTCACCATCTCTGCAGTGTCTTCATGAGCCCTCCAGGTCTGTGTGATGGTGGGGGCGGCACGGGCCCTAGTCCTGGCTTCACCGTCTCTGCTGTGTTGACATCAGCCCCACTTTGGCTGCAGATGCCCAAAGTGGTGCTGACGCTGCCGACACAGACGGCCGCCTGCAGCCGGCCCCTGGCTCCGCCCCCAGAGCTCTCCACTGTCCCCCGTGGAGCATTTTCTTTGCATTCTTGTACGCTCACCATTATCACAAACGCATCTGTCCAATCCCATGAGCCGGCCTGTGGTGTTTCGATTCGTGTAAAAGAAGCGACAGGGCTCACGCTGTTGGCGCCTTGCTTTCTGCCTCTGGTTCCGGCAGCCTGGATTGCTGTGCACCCACGTCTGGGACAGGCCTGAGCCTGGTGCGGCCGGGGCGGCCTTGGCCCTTGGTCTCAGGAAAGCAGGGCTGTGGCCTTGCTGGCCCTTGCAGCCTCGGCTGTGCAGGTCTCTCTGTGTCAGCTTTGCCACAGGTGGCCCGGCTCCTTGCTGACACGCTCGCCCACGGTGCTGCAGAGTCACCGTGGTTCGCTTGTGGCTGATGTGGCGCCCGGCAGGTCCAGGCCGCACGCAGCCCCCGCGGCCTGGTCTCAGCACTTTCCCTGCTCAGGCCTCGCCCCGTGGCAGCAGGTTGTGCGGCTCGCTGCCCCTGGGCTCCTGGGACGACCGCGCCTGGAGCCAGGCAACCTCGAAGCCGTGGCTCTCTTCAAACAACCACGCTGCTCTCGGATGGCGGAGGTGCCCAGCCACGTTCAGAAAAAACAGATCTTCCTGTCCCCGCTCCCAGCCCACTCCTTCAGCGTCCTGTGCCAGACTGCATCCGGCTTCCTCCACTTCCCTGTCGCACCTGAACTCGGTTGGCTGCTGGGTCCTTGACAGATGGGCCCGAGTCTGCACACATGTGGGCTGAGGCCCACGTGTCCCCAGGGCTTTGTCGTCCTCTGTCACCCTGTGGTCCCCAGTGCACCTGCGACAGGGCTTCCCTCGCCATCTTCCTGACCTGCAGGGCAAGCCTGGTGCCCGGCGAGCTCACCTGTCCCAACATGGACGCCACCTTCACTGCCACACCCAGGGCCTTGTGACTGTCACTTCCGGGAGTGCTTTCCTGCTGTCTGATCCAGTCCCTGTGAACTCCTTTCAGTTATGTACAAACCCCGCTTGTCTCTGGGATGCGTTTCCGGTGCAGGAGCCCCAGACATTGCAGCACCTCTCCATAGAGGGGCCAGGAGAAGCACCTATGCACAGGGGGATTGGCCCCTTGATTTAATAGAGTGTGTTCATTTTAGATTTATGCACACTGGAGCATAAAGAAACATAGGCAGCCATGGATCCTCTGTTAACGTTTGGCACCAAAATAAATAAGTACAAATAATGCAACACCTAAATGTCTGAGCGCCTACTGAACGCTGTGAGTGGAGAGAAAATGGAGAATGAGCTGTGTCGGTGCCCACCTCGGGGAGGTCTGGGTCTGGAACTGGCTGCATCTCTGCTGCCCCCACCGACAGGGGCTCCCGGCACAGGTTCTTCCCAGCTGAGTTTCATGGAAGCGCAAAGCAGCCTGGGAAGGGCAAGGAGAGGGCATTGCAGGGAGAGGCTACTCGCTGGATTCCAGCAGAAACGCCTGGCCCCAGGTAAGGACCCCGCCTGTGACACCAGCATCCCACCTCCGAGAGCCGGGGTTGAGTCCTGGCTGGGGTGTTGGCTCCAGGTGCCTGCTGGTGCACAGCCTGGGGGAGGGGCAGCCTGCTCGGGTCCCTGCGGCCCCCATGGGAGCCCCTGGAAGGGTCCTGGCTCTCAGCGTCGGCCCACGCCAGTCCCGGCTGTTGCTGGGTTTGGAGGATGGGCCGCCAGGTGAGAGCCCTGTTTGTTTCTGTCGCTCACGTGTGTGTGTGTGTGTGTGTGCATGTGTGTAATATGCACACCTACATTTTAAGTGCACACTGTGATTTTAAGATGGGGTCTACGGTGACGTGGTGTGCGAATTCTTTCCTGAGTTCCTTTTAGAACGTGAGTGCTACACCTGTGTCCTGAGGCTCAGGGCACTGTGACCTCGTGACCTTGTGACCTCGTGGACCTGCTGAGATGTTCGTGCCTGCGGCTCTGCCCTAGACAGGAGAGCTGCGGCAGGTTCACCGAGGGGGTGCTTACTGCGCGAAGGGTTTTGAAGGCTGTGCAGGTTTTTCGTAATCTATGTTTTATGTGAGTAGATTTTGAAGATATTTCCCCCAGGTGAACATATCATTTAATTCCATTCCCGTGAACTTTGTGAGTGTCCTCTGATGCTCGTGTTTCTAGCACAAGTCCCAGGGCTCGCCGCTGTTGATGAAACAGGCGGGGCGGCGGAGCTGGGACCCTGGTGTGACCCCCGGCGTCCTGGCAGGGTGGTTTCCCCGGTGGTGCTGGGTGATTGCGGCTTTGCTTAGGACCAACACCAGTGCTTACCGTTTCTCTGCAGAGGTGCTGAGAGTAGTGGGTATGGGGCATCCCCTGCAGATGGCGCCACAGAGTAGGTGCAGGAGTGGCCCTGGGGGCCCGCGGGCTGCCTGTGGACGCCACAGAGCTTAGCCTCAGCCCTCCGTGTGCTGAGAAGCCCTGAGCTGGCCCAGTGCTGCCCCCTTGTCTGGCTGCGATGGTGGTTTGCGTTGTAACCTGTCCGGATCTGGATGCCCTGTGTTTCGGCTGGGGCTTCACACTAGGGCTCCCCCACCCTGTGTGTCATGTAGAAAAGGTTCCAGATCTTTGTGTCCCAGTGATAGAAAAGATGTCCGGACAGTTGCAGGACCCGGTCGGGTGTCTCTCGGTGAGTGGGATGTTACTTTCCTACTTGGGCTTGCTTTGTGGATGTCTCTGGCTGCTGCAGAAATGGTACCTGGCCCGGCTGTGCCACAGTCCGCTGTGGTCACTGGGCTGTGCAGGGCCGCCTGGGCACTGCATCTTGTCCTGTGTGTTTGTGGAGGCGCGGGGTCTGTAAACAACCTTCCCGGGGGCTTTGCGGTCCTCCCTCCCTGTTTTTAAGCCACACTCTCTTGCAAAGATCTTTCATGTAGGCCCATAGCAACAATAAATGATAATAAATTGAAGGCTTTGTTTTTGTTTTAATTATGCTAGATAATTTACAACTGCTTTGCTTATTTACTTCTAACTCATACTCGTTATTCACATTTCAACCTGATTTAAGCATTATTCTTTATGATTGTTTTGAGCTGGGTCTTAAAGCATCAAATGTTCCCCAGTAAAAGATGGCATTTTTCAGAAATGTGGGCCTTAAAGTTAATGTGATTTGCTTTGACATATTCATGTCAGGCTTCTATTTATTTCCCTGTGATAAATTTCTTCTTACCTCTAATTTTTTCTGGTTTTCTTTCAACTTCCTCTCATCTTCTGGGAAAATGTTGTCTTCTCCGTGTTCAGAACAGGAGTTTCAATGAGTGGTCAGCTGTGCACGGTGGCTGTGTGCAGACCCAACCCCACTTCTGCAGGGCCGCAGCCAGCCCCAGCCAGCCCCAGCCAGCTCCAGCCAGCTCCAGCCAGCTCCAGCCAGCCCGGGCAGGGGCGCCCACTCCCACTCAAGCCCCATGCTCTCTTCGCTCCTGGCTGGGTTTCCCTGGCTCCTCCCGAGTGGGATTGCCTCCGCACCCAGAAATCGCGCATGGCCCAGTGGAAACCCGGCACCACCTGCTGGGGGTCATTCACGTGGGTGGGGACGCTGTGGTTCTCCCACTGACGTGAGAAGTCCTGGAGGAGACTCCTGGGTGGTCCCCAGGCAACCCTGGTCCAAGATGTGTCTTTGAAAGCGCTTAGGATGTTAAATGAGAAAGTGTCTGGGGCAGGCCGGGGACCCTCTGTGGATTTCTGCCTTCAGGAATATCAGATCTGGGAGAGCCAGGAGACGTGCAGGTCTCACCAGGAAGCAATGGGCATTGGAGATGCAGCTGTGCGTTGCCTCCTAGCCGCTGTTAGCTAAGGTCATTCACAACATTTCAGTCGTAACACATCACACACAACATATCAGTTACAATAGTCACAACATGTCAACCACAGCCAGTCACAGCCACACATATCAGCCACAGCAGTCGTCACAGAAGTCAGTCACACAGTCATTACAACAGCCAGTCACAGCACATCAGTTACAAGTCAGCGACAGCAGTCACAAGTTACAACAGCCAGTTGCAACTTGTTAGCTACAACATGTCAGTCACACAACATGTCAGCCACAGCAGTCAGTCACAGCACGTCAGATCACCTCTCTAAACCTCCCTTTGATGATTGGCAGTGCGGGAGGTGGAGATGAGCTGGAAACAGGACTCTGCCCTAGGCAGGGCTCAATAGTGCCGATTGCTACAGTACTAGTAACTGGGAGGCTTTGTTCGTTATTGACCTCATACTAAGTGTACGTCTTAGGGGGGCGAAGAGAGTATTCGGGAGAAAACAATCACTAGAACTCGCTCTTCCCGATACCGTGCTTATAGAACCAAGGCAGACAGCGCATGTGTCCTTCCGTGGGTAGAAAGGACAGTCTGGACGCATAGAAACGCTGCTTCTGAGCCACAGTAACGAGGCTGGGTGGGGGAGCAGCCGCCCTGCTGAGCGGCCCCGCCGTGTCTCCTTGCCCGCAGAGGTCTGTGCAGTCCCCGCCACACGTGGCTGCAAGAATGCTCTGTGTTCCGCTCCGATACCTTCCATATGCCACGGCGTGAAAGCATCCTTGACGCCAGGTCGGGGGGTTCTGGTGCAAGTTTGCGCAGATGGAAATGGAGGTCAAAGAGACAAGTTGTTCTTCCTTTAAAAGTTCCTGTGTTTTAGATTTTACGCTTCCCATTTGCAATGACTGCTGCTGCTTTTCATCTGATGTAAAATCCAGCATATCCCAAGGCCCACCTCACACCATATACGACTAGTAACTGTAAATCACCCAAATATCCAAGCTGACACTCTAGGAAGAAATTGTAGGAGGACACCTTCATGACCTGGGTTAGGGCTCAGGCGTGCGGGAGCTTTTCTCTGCCAGGGGCCTTTTGCATATTTATGACATCATTTGTGGGCTGTACTACATTGCCAACTTGGGGTTGGCGTTGTGGGTGAAGTCCCCTCCTGTGATGTGCACAGTCCATATGAGTGTTGGTTTGAGTCCTGGCTGTTCCACTTCTGATCCAGCTCCCTGCGAATGTGCCTTACAAGGTAGCAGAAGATGGTCTGAGTGCTCGTGCCCCTGCCGCCACGTTGGGAGACCCAGATGGTGTCCCAGGCTCCTGGCTTCAGCCTGGCGCAGCCTCAGCCACTGGGGCCATTTGGGGAATGAACCAGCGGTTCTTCATGAAACCGTTTATAGGAAGTGCCCTGAAAGGCAACTCGTGGAGACAGGAAGTAACAGCTCCTTGTTGCTGTGCTGATTTCTGAATAGATTATAAAAGTCTCAAAAGTTGAGGCTGCCTCTTGCACATCTTCGCATTCCCTGAGTGCTCAGTTGAGAGGGGGCTGCGAACAGGGGCTCCATGGGGATCCTGCCGTGGTTACTGACAGTGTCCTGGGAGCTGGAGCCAGCGCCAGGCTGAGACCACCATGTTGTGCACTGAGCAGGATCCGTGCAGTGGCGAGGCTGCCGGGGTGTCTCAGTGCTTCCTCTCTGTAACTCAGGGCCTGACACAGGCAACAGGAAGGAGCCGGTTGGTTTTGCCCTGTGGTTCTTGAAGTTCAAGTCCAAGACCTTGTTGGTTGGGATTCTGGTGAGGCTGCAGATGGAACCATCCGCGGCAGGCCAGCCAGCAGAGGGAGCGGCCAGGATCTGCTCAGGGGCTCCTCCTCTAGGACTACTTCCTAGGGTCGCCCTGGTGACTAGGGCCTCCCCCGAGGTCCCACCTCTGCTCACTGTGATTGCGTCATTTCTGCCCTCTCGGTGCTGGCCGCTGTGTCTTTGGGAGGAAGTCAAAGCCTTGTTCACGCGGCAGCAGTGGTGGATTCCAGTCCCCTGTGCTCAGCTGTTCTCTGCTGTTCACTGCACCTGCGTTGCCGGGATCTTGATCATTGGTTATGCCGGGACAGAGGTGCTCGAGGCAAAGAACCCTGATGTTTCCGTTTCACCTTCGCCATTGCCAAGTGCTCTTTGCGGATAAATCTAGTAGGCTCTTTAGAGGTTTCTCCACACCGAGACCTGAGCATCCACCCACACAGGTGCGCGCCCGGCAGAGCAGCAACCTCAGTGCCTGTTCCGCACTGGATTCCGCCATCACTCGGCGCTCAGATCGGTGCCTGTTCCGCACTGGATTCCGCCATCACTCGGCGCTCAGATCGGTGCCTGTTCCGCACTGGATTCCGCCATCACTCGGCGCTCAGATCTGCAGACTCTCACGTAGGTGATGCAGATGTGGTGGCCGTGAGCTGTCATCACAGCAGAGAAGCCAAACTCCTGCTGCTCCTCTGTGCTTGTCCTGCGTTCTCACTTCTCAGATCCATCAGGGAGGCTGGGGAAACGCCCCTGTGCCGTGAGGGCAGCTGACCTCCGGGGCTCTGCTTCCTCTGGGGTGCGTCCCAGCAGCTGGATCGCCTCGTCAGAGCTGGCCTAGTGGTCGCCATCCCTGGCCTAGTGGTCGCCATCCCTGTCCATCCTGCGTGTCATGCAACATGGAGAGGTACTGCAGCAGCTAAAGGCCGTGCCCCGGCACCCACACGGTCCTGCAGCCCTGGCTTAGGGGTTCAGGAGTCTGTGGAGAAGAACACAGCGGCCACGGTCACGTGTGGTGTCATTCCATCCTAATTAAAGCTACGTAACGGGACGGCCCTCCTGGCAGATGTTCAAGTGAGCGAGGAAGCCCCGGTCGCTGACAAGCGGTTCTGCATCCTGTGTTGTTGGATGTCTTTGTTCACAAACCACGGTTAATTTAGCAAGGGGAATCAGCAGTGTGCCTATCGAGACTCTAAGTAAATTTGCCATGCTCCGATGTGCCCTGGTAGAGTGAAAGATCTGCCGGATTTTTGTCTTCTGCACAATACTCATAGTGAAAGTTACATTCTTTGTTTCCCCAAAAATTGCTGGCAGGATATAAAGTGAGTAAGTGAAGACAATGTAATTTTGAGTTTAGGACACTTTCAGTTTTGTCTTCAAAAGCAAGTCAGCCAACCAGCACACATTCTCCTGCTACTTTCGCACCCACATGGACTCGCCTCCTGAGTCCACTTTTCCATGGACTTTTTGTGCTCCATGCACAACATGGTGGTCTCAGCCTGGCGCTGGCTCCAGCTCCCAGGACACTGTCAGTAACCACGGCAGGATCCCCATGGAGCCCCTGTTCGCAGCCCCCTCTCAACTGAGCACTCAGGGAATGCGAAGATGTGCAAGAGGCAGCCTCAACTTTTGAGACTTTTATAATCTATTCGGAAATCAGCACAGCAACAAGTTCATATGGGTTAATCCATATGAATGTGCATCACAGTCCTCCAGCCATGGAATTGGCAATCTGTGGCCAATTTTGGGTCTCCATCTCTTTTTGTGTTGCCGTTAAACTAAGACTTGTTTTTTTTTTTTTTTAAATGTTTTACTTGGTGGAAAAAATCAAAAAAGGCGTCATTGTCCATAGCACGTTAGGGTTCTGTAGCACGCGTGTGTGTGTGTTGGCAGGGAAGCCACGTCTACAGGAGAGCTGCAGCCGGGGAGTTCTGGCTCAGATGGCAATGTTTGCCCTCTGCGAAACCCGAGGGGGTACAGGAAACAGCAGTCACACCTAACAGTAAGATTGTGGCAGGCACCCTCATGCTCGACAGCAGCGTGGGTGTGGTGATCTCTGATTTAGGCTGCAGCTCTGCAGGGCAGGTGCTTGACCCTCTCAGAGCTGGGTTTTAGATTCCATGTCCACATGTGCTGAATGACATGTCTCTGACGTGAGACTGTCAGCTGCTGTCTCTCAGTTAATAGTTAGTAAGTAGGATTACATTGGCCACTCAGGGTGCGCTGCTTCAGAACCCCAAGCTAACCTGTGGCAGGTGCCCTAGCTAAGGGGCAGCCAGTTAATTCTGACTTTTGATCCAGAATCCCCGTCCTCGTCCACACAGGTCCTGCTGGCCCCTGCTACAGAGTGATCACACACTGATGCCTCTCTTATCCTGGGGACTGCGATTCCTGCAGGATTGGCCTGCAGGGTCTGTCTTCGGAATCTGTTGGTAGTCACTTGGTTATTGTAGGAAAAAACTAATTGGTAAAGGTGATGGCTGTTCATAGCTGAAGCGTAGTGAGCAGGGTTGATGGAGGGATTTGAGCAGTTATGGATATTTTTTCTTGTTTCTTTCTCAAACGCCCTTGCTGAGTGTAGGACCACAGTAACTGGTTGTTGCGTTAGGATGTAGTAAGAAAGGATTCGGGGTGTTATTAACAACAGCTTTAGAGGAGGTCGGATTTATGGTGTTTAGCCCAGTTCTAAGCCTGGTAGAACCCCTGTTTCCTCAGGGGCTTTCCAGTATAGACTGATTAAATGAAAGATGTTAGGTAACCCGTGTTTGACTTGTAAGTGTTTTAATATTAGTGCAGTTAAAAGCCTGTGGAATTCTTGAATGGACTAAGTGCCCAGTGCTGAACATTGCGATAGCAGCCTGAGGTCTTAGTTACTTGGCTGTGTGAAGGTATCCGATCTTTCAGACTTCCCAAGGCACAGCTCAATGAAGGAAACCCAGAGAATGCCCGGGCAGGGCCTGTGTCTGCTGTTCCCAGCACCTACACGGTAGTCACCGTGTAGTGGTCACCGTGTGTTCCCCTAGGTGACAGCAGGGTTCCTGCTCCAGCTACTGCTTTCTGCATGTCTGACAATCTGTACCTCGTTAACAACACCTGCTGGATTGCTGTCACTGAGAACGGACTCGGGTTTTATGGGGTGCACAGGCTGTATGTGAAGTCGGCTCTCAGGCCCTCTGGCTCCCTGCTGAGCGCTCCCCGGCCATGCTGGGTGGTGGCTGCCGCCCCAGGTGAACGCTGTGTCTCCTGTGTAGAGTCAGGGAAACACCAGGCACTGTGGAGCCAAGTCTGTTGTCACCCTGAAGTCCCCTGACAGGAAGCCTCCCCGAGACCCAGCTGGAAGCTCGAGGCTTCTGACGTCAGCACGGTGCAGCTTTTTAGGGGAGGGTCTGGGCTGACACAGGGGAATCCGCAGCCCGCGTGCGCAGTGAGGGTGGGAAGGCCTGGGCGGGTACAGCCTTCCCTTCCGGACATGAGGCAGGCACCTGGAGCTCGGGCACACTCAGGAGCACACAGGGGACACAGCGTGTGCGTCTGTCATGGGCCCTGTGATTCTGCACTGCGGGGAAAATGCGAGTGCAGCTTTTCTCACAGTCACAGTAAAGAGTAGAACAGAGCATGGGCCGCTGACACCGGCCGCTCGCCACATCGGATACGCCAGTTCTCAGACACCCACGCTGCAGGTGCTCAGTGGTCCCCTCGGGCCCGCTGGCGTCTGCCACGGGAGACTGCACGGCTCCCAGGCTCAGGGGTGCGCAGGCTCTCAGAGAAGTGGAGGCGAGGTCCTTCTCCTGAGCCGGGCCCCGGATCCCCGTGCTTTGTCACTCAGACGATCCCTTATGTGCAAATGCACGTGTCTCTGCTGGCTGGGCTGCTGCCTGTCTGTCAGTCACTCATCTCCCAGTCCGTGTCCTTGGAGCTGTGCAGGAGCCGAGCATCTGTGCCAGGTGCAGGGAGGCACCAGGCTCGGGGGCCCTGAGCAGGCGCTGCCGCTGAGACCTAGCGGGTGGCCAGCAGCAGCCGGTCGGTCACTCGGGGGGACAGTGAAGGTGTTTGTCGACCAATGAAAGTGAAGAACTGATGCTGATTAACATGTAATGTAACCGTAGGCCGAGGAGAGAGAGCCGGGAAGCTAGCTGGTCTTCAATTCCAGACACAAGTGATTTAAAATTCATAATTAATTGACCATTAAGTAATCATTGTGATTCAGATTCTAAGGATTTTGACTCTTTCCCCTAATTTTCCAGGTGCCTATTAATGTGATACAAAGCTTATCTATAAAGTCAGCATGTGTGATTATGCGTCAGTTACATGTTTCCATAAAGAAATTTCTGCCAATCAGAGCATTTAAAATCATGTTCTAGATACAGATAAATGTGGAGGGCTTCAAGAAGGTGGCAGGAACTGGAACTAAAAGCTGAGTTTATGGTGGTGCAAAATGTGTTTTGAATCTGTGTGTAGATTTTGTTAAGCACGTATTTCCCTAGAGCGTTGTGGGGACTCGGGCAGTGCAGACGTCCTCTTGATAGAGCCGGGTGACTGTGAGAGGCTCTGTCTACAATGACTGGATCAGGTCGTCATGGCTACAGGAAGCACCTGGTGGGATTCGTGAGTGGCTGGGTGACTGTGAGTGGTGCTGTCTACAATGACCGGATCAGGTTGTCATGGCTACAGGAAGCGCCTGGGGGATTCGTGAGTGGCTGGGTGACTGTGAGTGGTGCTGTCTACAATGACCGGATCAGGTTGTCATGGCTACAGGAAGCGCCTGGTGGGATTCATGAGTGCTCACCTGTAGCAGCAGGAGGATGAGGGTTTGGTTCCATGCACTTACCAGGCATCGTGGTATCACACCCTCTGCTGGCCGCTGTGACACCCACGGCAGGGGGCCCTGGAGCAGGGGTGGTGAGCTGAAGAAACTTGCTCTAGGTTTTCACGTTTTATAGGTGTTGGTAAGTGACCCCACAGAGTTTGACTAATGATTGCATGAACCACAGATGGAGATGTCTCCTACAGGGTAAAACTCTGGATCTTTCCTAGTTGGTAAGACAGAAATTTTTAAAGCATATTTCTTTATTTTATTTGAACATCAGATTTACAGAGAGAGGAAGTGTCAGGAAAGAGAGAGCAAGTGAGAGAGAGCGCTTCCATCTGCTGGTTCCAGATGGCTGCAGTAAATGGCCAAGGCTGGTCCAGGCCAAAGCCAGGAGCCTGGAGCTCCGTCCTGGGTTCCCACATGGGCGGCAGGGGACTGAGTACTTGCGCCGTCACCTGCTGCCTCCTGGGCACGTTGGCAGGGAGTGCAGCAGCCGGGCCTTTCCCTGTCACTGATGCAGGAGCCAATGTCGAGGTGGAGGCTTAGCCCGCGGTGCCACCGCCTGGCCCCTACACACCAAGCATCAACAGTGAAGATAACTTGCTTCCACTTCCAATGTCCTCTGCTGTGTCTGGGACAGAGCCTGCCGTTAGCTCTCTCCACCTCTGCTCTCACTTCAGAGCTGCCCAGGACTTAACAAGTTCTTTGGTTTTGTTTTTTAAAGATTTATTTATCTATTTGAAGGTTAGAATTACACAGCGAGAGGAGATGCAGAGAGAGAGAGAGGGAGAGGTCCTCTATCTGCTGGTTCACCCTCCAATCATCCGCAACTGCCAGATCTGCGCCAATCCGAAGCCAGGAGCCAGGAGCTTCTTCCAGGTCTCCCATGTGGGCACAGGGGCCCAAGGACTTGGGCCATCCTCCACTGCCCTCCCAGGCCACAACAGAGAGCTGAGCGCGCAGTCTGTGTTCAGACTGGGGTTTCTAAGGAGATGGGTCTAACTCTTCCCGCTGTTTCTCTCCCCTCTCCCTCTTGTCCTCCAGGACCAAAGGTTTGCTGAGTGTGAATTGGGAAAATTCCTCCCAGGTTACACCCAGTGCCATCAGTGCCATCAGACTGGGGAGCCCCCGGCACTGGGGCACCTGCCTTGTAGCAAGGCTGTGCAGGTTTGACTGCTCCGTGTCATCGGGCCAGGTAGCCCATTCGGGGGTGAGGAGAGAGGATTGTCCTGGGGAGCTCCCCTGGGGGACGGGCCGAGACCACCTGGAGAGTACGGGGGTCCTGGCAGGACTTTGTGAGCTTCTCAGGCCCCTCTCACACACACACAGGCTGATTTCTGACTTCCCGCCGAACATGACCTTAACCGAGGGACACGACCAGGCCACACACACTTGAGCAGGGGGGTTAGAGGACGGAGGTATGGCTCCTGCTGGGAGTCTTCAGGCTTTCTTCTGCTTGCTTATTGCAGTACCATAAATGTAATTGTCATTATTTGAATTGGCCAAGGGTACTTCAGATTGTCGGTGGAAAATGGAATTAAAAGAGCACCTTATTTTAAACACAGTTTTTAAAATCCAGGCATATGCGGAGTTTTCAAAAAGCTCATGAAAAATACATACGATGAAAAACGCCTGCATGAATATCAAAATTTTTTGCACCAAAATAAGCTTACCTTTCATTGTATTCTCCACAAACTTCGAAGGTGCCCTCCTATATATGAGATCTGTGGGGCGCAGCGTGACAGTGCCATGCATGCTGGGATTGTGGGATGATCACGTCACGCTCGCTTTTCTACTCCACAGTCCTTTCAACAAAGCAGCGATGGTGTAGACGCCTTCTGCAGCACTTCCTGCTGTCCACCGGGGGCTGAGGGCTCGGTCTGACTCCCTCTCTAGTTTAAATCAACAAATAAGCCTTTGAAAAAACTGAAGACGTGGATCTTTTCGTTTTCCCCCTTTAGAAACTTGTGGGTGCTGAACCAACAGTGTCTCCCCTGGGGTCCGGTTGCCCAGCCTCGTTGCCTGCTGGTGGGAGCCGTTTTGCTGCCCCATGTGACAGATGCGTGTTTGGTCTGTGACAGATGCGTGTTTGGTCTGTGACAGATGCGTGTTTGGTCTGTGACAGATGCGTGCTTGGTCTGTGACAGATGCGTGTTTGGTCTGTGACAGATGCGTGGCGTATTTGATCAGTAGTTTCCATCCCAGCCAGAGAATGGCAGTGAGGACTGGAAGTCAGTTCCATCTACAGCTGTGTGTGCTCTTGGTCTGTTTCCTTGACGTTTACCCATTTGCTTACTGCCATTGGGCATGTCCACTCAGAACCAATCACGGGCACACAGAGAGAGGGTTGTATCAGGTGTTGGAATACAGGAGCACTTCACAAAGGCTGTAAAAGTGGCGTTGAAGATAAGTTTATTTTAGTGTAAATTTTTTTCAAAATCCTATAGTATTTTCATAATCCTGCATTTATATGTTGAAGACACCTTGGACAAACACTGCACACCGTCCTGTTTCAAAGGCACCTGCAGTTGAATTGAAGGAAATTCAGTGCTATAGGGGGTAGTGGCTTTGAGCTTGAGTGAAGAAGGGTCTGGAAGTGGGTGGATGGGTTTGGGGGACGTCATGTCAGCCCCTCCCTAGGTGGACAGCACTGGGCCATGTGCAGCAGCAATGGATCCCAGCTCAGCTCCGCACTATTGTCTCTCTGGATCCCAGCTCGGCTCTGCACGATTGTCTCTGGATCCCAGCTTGGCTCCGCACTATTGTCTCTCTGGATCCCAGCTCGGCTCCTGCATGTCCGTCTCTGAATCCCAGCTCGGCTCCTGCATGATTGTCTCTGGATCCCAGCTCGGCTCCTGCATGTCCGTCTCTCTCGATCCCAGCTCGGCTCCTGCATGTCCGTCTCTCTGGATCCCAGCTCGGCTCCTGCATGTCCGTCTCTGGAGCCCAGCTCAGATCCTGCACGATCGTCTCTCTGGATCCCAGCTTGGCTCCTGCATGTCCGTCTCTGGAGCCCAGCTCGGATCCTGCACAATCGTCTCTCTGGAGCCCAGCTCGGCTCCTGTAGCTCAGCAGCAGGTGCTCAGGCATGCAGACAGGGAGTCTGTCCTGTGTCCTGTGGTGGTGCAGCCCCACAGACTGGACCCTGGGCCTGACTCACTCTTCCTCTCACCTGTGCACTGTGGCAACAGCAGCAGGTGCTCAGTGCGTGTGAGGTGCCCGGGTGACAGCGCTGGTCAGGAATCACGCCGTGCACCGGGAATCCCTGTACATCATGGCCACCTTTCTTCTCCTCATGTTAACTTAGCACCTGCTACGTCCAGGTCACTGAACCACAAGTGGGGAACAGAGTTTCTCTTTGCCTTTTGTCTCTTTGAGGTGGTGGCTATCCTGTAAAGGGCCGTGCTGGACCTTGTTCTTGTTTTGGGCTCAGGAAAAATCTAGACTGTTCCCTCAGAAATGCAGCATGAGCCATGCTTCGGCACCAGTGGAACACGGAACAGACATGGATACGCTCCCCACATCCCATGTTCTCCTCGCCTGACCCTCTTCTCTGCTTCTCACATGTCCGAGGGTCGGGCTGGACAGCAGGCATCAGGAATGTTTTGGGGGATTCCCTCGGCTTGGCCTCACTGAGGGCCACAGTCACACATCACAGGCCACACTCTGATGAGCAGGTGCCGTCCTGTGTGTGTGACCACAAGAGGCCTGGCAGGGAAGGGCGTGGGGGCCACGGAGGGGGTGGGGTCCACAGGGCTGAGGGACCGCAGAGAAAGGACAGGGGCAGTGGGGAAGTGGACGGCGGCACAGTGGTTCCTGGCGCTCAGTCTGCAGCGAGCGAGGAGGAGGCTATGGGGAGACCGTGGGGTGTTTGGTGAAGGCGGGCTGATGTAGGGGTTTTCCGTTTGTCCACTTTCTGTGACTGTGACAAAATACCAGAGGCTGGGTCATTTATGAGAGAAAGAAGTTCTGTTGGACCCATGATTCTGATGCCTGGGTGTGGTCTCTGGTGAGGGCCTGACCCCAGTCACCTCGCAGAGGGGGGAGCAGGTACACAGGGAGAGGTCGCCTGTGAGAGACGGAGAGAGGAGCTGCCAGGCTTGCTCTGTGTCCTTGTGAGTTGCACAGTCCACACGGTTGGACTCACTCCCCCCATGATGTGTGGACGCGTCTCAGGGACCTGTCACTCCTCAGAACTCCAGTCCCTCTCAGCATTGTGATGTGAGGACCAAGGCTCAGAAGAGCTCCGATGGGGACGACCCACACCAAGGGTGTGGCAGACTAGTGGGGTGGTTAAAGAATGCCAGCCTTCTCCTGTGGGCCGGAGCTGGTGCTGCGGACAGACAGGTGTGGCTGGAGACCCCGTGGTCCAGACAGCGGGTGGACTGGCTGCTTAGCAGGGTGGGAAGGGAAGCTGTGTGCGCCCTGCTCCCCCGGCACGTGGGGTTGGTTGAATCTTGGCAGTGCTGTTCCCCGCCAGCATTGGTGTGGCCTTGGCATAGCGTGACCTGTGCTTGTGTACAGTCCCGTGGAGCTGGACGTCTCTCTGATGCATCCACGTAGAGCTGTGGAGGCCAGTTGGCTGTGTGGCTGTGGAAATGAGGAGAGAAAGTCAGGGGACGAAGTGCAGGAGTCGCAGGTGCGTCAATTCAGAAATGCCTTACAGCCA
The DNA here is from genome assembly GCA_015711505.1 of Sylvilagus bachmani. Taxonomy (NCBI): domain Eukaryota; kingdom Metazoa; phylum Chordata; class Mammalia; order Lagomorpha; family Leporidae; genus Sylvilagus; species Sylvilagus bachmani. The sequence goes on from CM027389.1 coordinate 1,427,960, forward strand.
CGCCACCATCCCATTGGCGCTTACATTCAGGAGGGTTTGGGGAAACTGAGGACTGGATAAGAGAAGTATCTCTAAAGCTCGGGTTGCCCTCAGACCATTTGAACTTTTTGTTAGTCTGTCATTCCTGGTTTAAAATCGTGGCAGTGAGGGAGTGCTGTTTGAATGTTGTGTTTAAGGAATGGATATTAGCTGTTGCTCTTTTTTTTTTTTTTTTTTTTTGACAGGCAGAGTGGACAGTGAGAGAGAGAGAGAGACAGAGAGACAGAGAGAAAGGTCTTCCTTTGCCGTTGGTTCACCCTCCAATGGCCGCCGTGGCCGGCGCACCGCGCTGATCCGATGGCAGGAGCCAGGTGCTTTTCCTGGTCTCCCATGGGGTGCAGGGCCCAATCACTTGGGCCATCCTCCACTGCACTCCTGTGCCACAGCAGAGAGCTGGCCTGGAAGAGGGGCAACCGGGACAGAATCCGGCGCCCCAACCGGGACTAGAACCCAGTGTGCCGGCGCCGCAAGGCGGAGGATTAGCCTATTGAGCTACGGTGCAGGCAGGCTGTTGCTCTTTATAATCTTAAAAAATGTGTCCCTTAATCTGAAACGACATGGAGTTTTACACCTAGCAGATTAACTTATTTGAACATGCAAAGGAACTGTGGGAAGTCTGGGGAGATGGAGTTAATGAGTGAGTTCAGGGGCGGGTACTGTGGTGCAGTGGGTCAAGCCTGCCCCTGGGATGCTTGTGTCCCACATCACAGTGCCAGTTCCTGGAGCCAGGCGCTCTGCTTCCCATCCAGCTTCCTGCCGGTGTGCCTGTGAAAGCAGCAGAAGATGGCCCCAAGTACTTGGGTCCCTACTACCCACGTGGGAGACCTAGGAGGAGTTCTCGGCTCTTGGCTTCAGGTTGGCCCAGCTCCAGCTGTGGGGACATTTGGGGAATAAAGCAGCAGAATGGAAGATTCTCTCTCTCACCCTCTCTCTCCACCATTTAAATAAATCTTAAAATAAGACAGAAAAGTGCGTTTATTTTGGTGCATACATGTTGAAATCCACGCAGGTTTTCCAAATACTCGTTTCCCGTGAGCTTGTGGAGAACCGTCGGATGACAGCGTTCATGTCTCTTGCTGATTCCAGATACCTGGATGTCAGTCAGGCTTAGGCTTTTTGATAGATTGACTGTGACAGTTTCCTGCCCCTCAGGCTACAAACGTGATAAAATCAGATCCTCAGAATCTCAGCTGAAAACCTTCTAACTTAACTCACCTTTAACACCTTTTTCTGAAACCACTGAGAACCCTGGAATGAAGCCCAAGATAACAAAAGCCTAGATTGGGCTTCACAAAGTACAATATGCTGAAATCATTACTTTATTGTAGGTCATATGCAGTTGAACTTGAGAGGGATCATCTCTGGTGGAATGTGCAATGCTATTTAAGTAAGTTAATGTGTGTGTGATAGCAAGCACAAACATGAACTGACTTTAGGAGCTGGACAAAATTTTTGACTACTGATACTCTGACTCCCTTATGATTTATGGAGTTAATTTATAGCTATATATTACACAAAGTTTATATACGGAGAGCAACAGCAATGGATTTTTTTTTTTTTTTTAATTTGAAAGGTAGAGTGACAGAAAGACAGAGCGGTCTTCCATCTGCTGATTCACTCCCTAGATGAACCCAACATCTGGAGCTGTGCTGATCCGAAGCCAGGAGCCAGGAGCTTCTTCCAGGTCTCTCTTGTGGGTGCAGGAGCCCAAGCACTTGGTCCATCTTCTGCTGCTTTCCCATGTCATAGCAGAGAGCTGGATTGGAAGTGGAGCAACCTGGACACAAACCGGCGCCCATACAGGATGCTGCACACCACAGACAGAGGCTTAGCCTACTATGCCAAAATGCTGGACCCTTCAAAGATTTTTTTATTTATTTGAGAAGCAGAGTTAGAGCCGGAGTGGGAGAGAAAGAGAGAAAGGTCTTCCATTTGCTGAATCACTCCCCAGATGGCTGCAATGGCCAGAGTTGGGCCAGTCCTAAGCCAGGAGCCAGGAGCTTCTTCCTGGTCTCCCACATGGGTCCAGGGGCCTAAGCACTTGGGCCATCTTGTACTGTTTCCCAGGCCATTAGCAAGGAGCTGGATCAGAAATGGAGCAGCCGGAACAAGAACCGACGCCCATATGGAATGCCAGCATGGCTGTACCCGCAATGCCAGCCCCCTAAGTGTGTAGATTTTTTGAAGTAGGAAACTTAGCTAAGTACCTGACGTTGATTATCTGCGTTGCTGAGTATAACATGCAGTATGTTTAATAGTTTCTCTTCGGCTGTTGATTTGCATGTTGATCTTCGGTGTTTTGTGTGAATGCTGTAATTTTGCTCTGTTCAGTGCTAATCTTACCAAAATGTGCGTGTTGGAAGCCAACTTGCTGCTGTAACGTTGTCTTATGTTGTCGCGTGGAGTGATCGGGCGGCTCTGCGCTCTAGAGAAGTTCTCAGTCGTCGTCGTCTTAATTATTCAGACTCACCCCTGCTTGGCGCAAGCTTCTCTGTTCCCGGGTTAGTGCACTGACGCGCGCTGGACAGTCTTCGTTTGCTTGCATCTTTGAGTGGTTTGTACCTTGGCGATTCTGTCCTGATCAGCTGGTTTGTATTTGGCTACCCAATTGCAGATAATCCTGTGGCATTACAGAATGTAATTGAGAGCAGGATCCTCAGGCTTACGGAAGGATTACTGGCCGTTTAGGAAGGGCGGGTCCCTCAGTGGAGAAAGAGTGCTGCCCCGAGGCCTGTGAGCCACGGCACACAGAGGCCAGGCCAGGGGGCTCCTGGCGAGGGGAGGGTCGTCTGGCCACCTCATCGCTGGCTGGGGGCTGCGGGCTTCAGCGCTGGTCTTGCCCCACCCCCCGGCAGCAACCTGGTGGCTCCTCCTCCCACAGAGCCGTCCTGTCCTCTCCCCACCCAGTGAGCCTCTGTCCCCTGGGAGCAGGGAGCAGCGGGTGCTGCTGGGGACTGACTGTGGTCTCTGTGCTGGCCTGGGTGGGGTGCACCCAGGAGGCCCTTCCTGAACCCTTTCCCCTCGGTGTGGACGCTCAGGGTCAGGTCCTTCTGCCGTCACCCATTTTCCAAGAACTCTTCCTGGCCTCGTCTGCTCAAGGTCGCCCTTATCTGGTTCCTGTCTGCCCAGGAGGGGCATTAAGAGATCTGTTTTCCCAGCGTTTCCTTTCCTAGGTTTGAATTATTCACTGGGTTCTGCAGTCCTCAGAGGAGGGAGTGTTATCTGGGATGCTAATCTCAGTGGTTTGGGGTGAAATGAGAGAGATGCTGCAGTGAGTTTCCGTCTAGATGGGGAGTCCGATGCCCTTTTGTGGGGTCGTTGGAAAACGTCCGGTGATTGCCCGTTGTCTTACAGGGCAGTGTTGCAGAAAAAAAAAAAAGTTTTTTTTTTTTTTTTTTCCTTTCCATTACCCTTTCTTGATTAGGAAACTAAAATTTATCTGAAACGAGGACTCAGGGACAGATCTGTGTGCCTGGGGCACTGGGCGTGTTCTGTCCACGAACCACCCAGGCAGGTCCAGGGCTGGGACCCAGGAGCCAGGCCACCGGCCCCTGCCTCTCCCAGACCTACATCCTGACTCTAATGCGCTACCATTTAATTATTTGTGTAAACCTAAAAAAATGCCATTTGAAGGTGAAAAACAGTGGGATAATGCCAGCTTTAGATGACCAAACCCAACATATGGGAGCTTACGTATTGCACGGTGTAGGGGGAAACGTGTAACTCACCCACAAACACGGTGCTGACACGTGTCAAGCTCACCGAGACAGGAGCATCATTTACAAATACAGTCATCGCGAGTGGCAGATATGAACACTATATTTTAAATATTTGTAAAGCCAGTGAGAATAAAGTGTGTTTTACATATCTTTCTTCTCTTGACAAGAAATGCACTTTCCTGTGTTTTATGAGATAAATCACAGGCATCATGCTTTGAAATCAAGTTCATTGTTTTCCTTGCAATCACTACATAGCTGTTGAATATTTGCGGTGAGTTTTAATGACTAATGAAGTGCCTGCTTGATTGTATGCCATTAGGAAAACTATCTTTTTATGGCAAAGGGCGGTTTTCTGTGTGGTGCTGACAAAGGCAGCGTGCGTGTGTGTTTGTCTCCTTCAAAAGAATGCAAATCAGTGTGTGTGGATTTTAGGGGAAATATTTTTAAATAAACAATTACCATAATGGGCATTCTTTCTGTGTCACTTGTTGAAGTTAGATGCGTGTGTAATTGGAGCACCTCCGTGTGCTCATTTTCCAAGGCCAGCAAATTCTCTGTGGGAAAAGATCGCCCTGGGGAGTTGATTCTGTCTGCGGGCGTGCTGCAGTTTGCCAGGCCTGGTGCACAGTGACTGCTGACCTGCTGACCTGCGGTGCATCCCTTGGTCCTGCCCTGGCCTCCGAACCCAGCCCCTCTGAGTTCTTAGGCCCCCGCCTCTGGCCCCTGGCCACGTCCCTGGGGTGAGCCCGGAGCGTGCCTTTGCTCATTCAGTTCTCTTTGTGCAGGGTCCCCCGTCCTGCGTTCGGTGTAGTTCCTGCCCCTGCAGTCCCGGCCGCCCTCTGGAGGCCGTGCCGCCGCTGGTCCTCCCATGCCATCTTTTCCACTCACCCCTCAGTGTCTTCGCCCCGGCACCCTGCCCCTCTGCCCTGAGGTTGCTGCTGTGGCACAGATGGTGCTTTTCCCGGCAGAGCAGTGTTGTTGGGTTGAATTCTTTTCTGAAGTTAGAGTGAGGCAGCCGACGAGCTTTTCCCTCTCGGGTGGGGCAGTCAGCTTCCGCCTCTCCCCTTCCAAAGGCTGTCCTGCTCTCTGCCCCGTCTCACGCTGTCTCTCACTGAACTCCGAACACAGTTCTTCACTGTTGACCAAGACGGGGAAAGCGGTGCCCGCACCTGTCTCTGTGAAGTTAGCTCAGCGACTCTGGGACATGCTTGCCGGTGTGGGGAGAACTCAGTCACTCACACAGGAGTTCGTGGATGGTGGCTCTTTGTGGAGGACCAGGAGGAAATCTTTGACAGAAGTCGCGAGATGATGGAGGTTTCCTGGGCATGTTCTCCCTTGGCCTCTTTGGCACCTGTGTTGCTATCGGTGGTGGCGCTGGTGACGCCCACAGCAACTTCCTGGGGGGCTGATGTCCCGGTTGACCATGTGCGTTCATGGATGGCAGGGGTGATTTGTTTGTTTTTTTAAAGGTGTATTTATTTATTTGAAAGTCAGAGTTACACAGAGAAAGAGAGGAGAGGCAGAAAGAGAGAGAGAGAGAGAGGTCTTCCATCCACTGGTTCACTCCCCAATTGGCCACAATGGCTGGAGCTGCACTGATCCAAAGCCAGGAGCCAGGAGCTTCCTCCAGGTCTCCCACGCGGGTGCAGGGACCCAAGGACTTGGGCCATCCTCCACTGCTTTCCCAGGCCATAGCAGATCAGAAGATGAGCAGCCGGGTCCCCAACTGTGCCCATGTGGGATGCCAGGGCGTTAACCCATTGCACCACAACGCCAGCCCCTGGGATGACTCATGTTGTTCGGATTTGGCTACAGCCGTGTGTTAAGAACTATCTGGTACTTCAAATCTGCTTGTAAAATCTTGGCTCTTTTATTGAATGTTAGTGTGATCTTTTATGCCTAAGAACTTTCTGTATGATTTGAAAATGTAGTTCCGTGTGTAATCTAGAATGTCATAATTTATAAGCATTGAATACTTCAGGGGGACCATGGGAAACTGTGGAAGAACCCATATGCCCCATCTTCCTTCTTTCACAGCAGACTGATTGTGGCCCAGGCTCCTGGGAGAACTCTGGTCTCACCGTGCCGCTGCTCCCTGTCCCGAGGAGGAGGCTGGGTCAGCCGGTGAGCACCACCGGAGAGAAACCTTGAGGCCAGCGGCTGTGCATCCCAGGAGGAGGCCAAAGTCCAGCCCTGTGCTAGCCCGAGATAACTGGGCGGAGGGGTGCACAGAGGGTGAGAGAGAGCTTCGCAGAGGCTGCCTGCGGCCCGTTCTCCTCCAGGCTGTGAGCCGCACCCCTCCTGTTAGGAAGCTCCCGAGCCAGATCCCTGATGAACACGGACAGATCGCAGACTGGGCTCCGTTCTTCCGTCCTGCTGCGGTGTCCTGCCTCCTGTCTTCCTGTAAGTTCCTCTTTTCACTTCTTACTCTTTCTTTCCCCTCTTCTCTCCTCCTCTCTCTCATCTGTACATTCGTGCGTCCGTTTACTCAGGCAGATCGTCTCTTCTGTGTGAAATTCTGTCTCTTTGCATGTAGGGAGTTGGTGTTCTCAGCAGGGAGGTTGAGACCCCGTCTAAAGCACAGAAGAATTGATAAGGGAATTCCTTAAAGCACGTACATAACTCCTTGGATTGATAGGAAGATGTAAGACAGAAGGGATTCATTAGGAAGAACAGGCCATTGAAAACGTAAGCTTAAAGCAGAGATTATTTTTAGCATCATCTCTAATGACTTCCTGCAGGTTGCAGGGTGCAGATATGCATGGGTATGCCCCAGGAGCGTGGTTCAAATCTGCAGTGGTCAGAGGGTTGTCCTGTGCCCTGCTGAGTGTGTGTCACTGGTGTGTGTCAGACGCAGGTGAAGAGGACTTGAGCTGCGACCACAGAGTTGCTCACTCCACTGCAGGTGCAGCGTCCACGGCGCTGTGAGCTCAGGGCAGAGGGACTCTCCCAGAATGCAGCAGTACACAGAGCAGGGTACTCACGGGGATCCCCTGCATCGGCGGTGATGTCCAGGCTGTGATCTGCAGCCTTCCATCACCGGATCCTTCTGCCGGGTCTCTTGGCCTCTCGCTAAGTGGCTGTGCAAGCCCCGGGCTGTGCTCCCCCTGCCTCCATGCTGTGCCACGTGTGCTGCCTGCCATGCTACGCAGCCCCCTTCTCCCTCCAGGGACCCGCCACTCTCTGCCACTCTCCCCCAAAACCTGGGGAGCTTGCGTTTCCTTTTGAGATCTGCCTCTGTCCAGGTCCTCTCTGAAGCCATCCGCGACCCGGGGGTCATGCTGACTTCAGTTTCTGACCACAGGCCCTTGCTCTCAGTGAGCGACCAGTGCACCGTGCTACTCCTGTCTTCTCTTTCTCTGCCCAGGGAGGAACCAGCACATCTGTTTTGATGGAACCGGTTTCTGGGCATGCAGACGGGGTATATTGAGGGTTAATGCTGTTGATGACGCCAGAGTGAGCAGAATGGGGTGGCTGAGCCACAGAGTGTGGAAAGTGAGGCAGACATGGTTTCTGAACAACAAAGGCTTGGTGGCAGCTCTGAGGGACCCTGGTGCATTCGCCTTACTCCCGTGGGGTTTGGAGGGCAGAGGTCGCCCTGGTGACTTTCCCCGGGTTGTCCCCTGTGTCTTCTTGCCCAGGGATCCGAGTTTCCGTGCTCGTGCAGTACACGGAGGTCTTCAGAAACTTGAAAAACTGTCCAGGAAAAAAATAACAACTGTGCATGCATTTCAAAACTTGCTCCAAAATGAACTTTTCTTCCGTCTCCCATGGGCTTCCGGAAGCACTGTTGAGTGTGCTTGTAGCTGGAGACAGAGTTGGAAGCGGGCGGCTTCCTGGTGAGCAGGCAGGCCCTATCCCGGTGTCACCGGGGTGATGTGCCGTGCCCCCGTCTGCTCTCCGAGCTCTCAGAACCATGTTGATGACAAGCGCTTGCCTGGAGCTTCGCCATCCAGTTTGGCCGGTGCTGAGCGCAAGTGGCTCCTGGATCTGCAGCCATGTTTCCAAGTGGGTATATGCTGTGATTGCGAAATGTGCGTCAGGTTTCCAGATTGAAAAAAAAAAGAGAGAGAGAAAAGAAAGAGTGTAACGGGCACCACCAGCGTTTTACTCAAGTGGTCTCTCTCTGTTGAAATGATTGCTGTGGGTATATCGGGCTGAATGAAATACATTACTAGGCATGATTCCATTCCCTTCTTTTTGCTTTGTTAATGATACTACTAGGAAATTTCAGATTGCTTGTATGTCTCGCCTAATATTTCTGTTGGGCGGTGCTGATTTAGAAAGAGGAAATGAATGCAATTGAGAGAATGAAGAGATTAAACAAAGGAAAAATAAAAGAGAGTATACGGGGGCTAACAAAGCATGCCAAAGTAAAATAAATCGGGAAACGTGTGCTACTTGTCCACCTTCCGCCATGCCCTGAGGGTGCTGCAGCTGCAGCTAGCGTCTGTGGAGCAGAGGTGTCCCTGTTCTGAGCTTAGGAGCCACCCTCTCCCCGCGTCGTGGCGATGGCCAGTGCTGTGGGCGGCAGGTTTCTGGAGGTCCTGGCCGAAGGGAAGGCAGACTCAGGACGGTTTGTAATGGATCAAGGAGGGCCAAGGTGGACCCCAGGCGTCAGGGACCTCAGGCGGCAGAGACGCGGCAGAGCAGCTTGGCCTCACTTCCCCAGGGGCACTCTGCCAGGGTGGTTCTTGCCATGGGAAGAGGAGCAGCTGGCAGGTTGGGGACCACGGCACGGAGGTTCCTGGGCAGTGGTCGGGGGTTTTCCGAGTGCCCCTGGCTCCAAGGGGGTCTTTCCTGCTGTAATGGATTCCCCAGCAGCTCACGCCGCGCGGGGGCGGATGCAGCAGTTCCCAGAATGCACGGTGCCCTGGAGGAGACAGCAGTGTGGTCACAGTCTCAGCGCTGGACTGTGCTTGTGTCTTTGGAACTCTGACCCTTTGGATGTAAAACACTGCACTGGCTGCATGTGTTGCTCTTTCTAGAGAAAACGGGGTGAAATTTCAAATCGAACCTAGTGTTTTGCTCACTGAGTCTCACTGATCCTAGGCTACGAGCAATTGCACACGTCCAGCCGGTAATCGTAAGTTGTCTGTGCCTGTGCCTCTCTGTGATTTTACCAGTCACTTCGTAAGTTGCAGTCGCAAGCGAAGCTTTTCGGGGAATTAGCCTTTTCTCCCTGGCGCTTCCTCCAACTTGGTCAGCAGCGAGTGGACGGACGTGCAGGGGGCGGGGCACAGGCTGGGAGTCCCTTCTCTCTCACCCTGCCTGTGCTCTCGGCTAAAATTCCTCCTCCAGGTTAACCTTGCACAACGCCTGTGGTCCTAACCATTTCCGTCAGGCACACACGGGGTTCTTAACCCCATCCTCTGCTAGGATTCTTTCTCGGGTCGTTTCCTTTGCGTTTATTTGCACCCCATGGACGTCCTCAGCCTGCAAGCAGCTGTCCTCCCTGATGGTCGACCTTCCGCAGGTGAGAGGCAGCGAAGCCCACATCAGCGTGCAGTCACTGACTGAATCATTCAGATCGTCAGCCAGCCGGTGTGCCAGCAGTCGTGGGAGTAACAGTGAGAGGCTTCGTACATCCCTTATCCTGGAAGCAAACTTAATGGGGAGATTTGCTTTTGTCATCTGTTTTAAAAATTTATGTTGAGTGATGAAGCTGCTGAGTTTGACGTTTGCGTTAAGGAGCTGCCATGGCAAGTCAACTTGACTTTGGCCCACAGCTGTGCTGGGGAGGCCCCACTTCAGTGTGGGCTGTGGTCCCAGCATCACTGGGACAGGTGCTCCCTGTGTGCTCCCCGTGTGTTTGCAGCAGCGTAGCATGTGTAGACTGTTTCAGGAAACAAAGGTAAACCACTCTTCACAGTTGCCCGGGAGGAGTGCTGTCCCCGTCGAAAGGAGCGAATGACTGCTCAGGGTGAGAGGGAGACGACTCCCTGGACAGGGACCTCAGCCGTGAAGTGCGCTCCTCCGTGGGTCCCACGAGGCTCTTTGGAGGGGGCTGGCCCTGGAGCTTCTCTGAGGGCCACGGCAGACACGCATGTGGACACACAGAGCTGGTGATGCTCCCTGGGAGGGATGGGATGCGGCAGCTCTGGGCTTGTGTGCGGAGGGGCTGCCCCGTGCTCTGCTTCCGGGCCGAGTGCCTGTTCTGTCTCCAGAGGTGGGGTTGGGTGGCAGCCCCCCTACCTGGCTGCCATGCACTCCCTTGTCTTGATGAAGTCCATGCCGACGTAGCAACCACAATCACCCTGGAGCGAGGTCGTCGTCAGCCCTGGCAGACGGCTCCTGTTCACAAGAAAAACCCAAGCGCGTATTAAATCGTCAGTTGCCTTGCGTGTTTATGAGATCGGTGGACGCGTTTCCACACTGGAGCTCATCGCTTCTCTGTGCTGGGGTGGTGTCGTGGGGAGGCTGCCCCGCTCCTCCAAGAAGGCTAAACTCATCTGTTAGTGTGGACTGGGAATGGCTGCCAGGCCGCTGCCTCCTGTGAGTGATGAGGATGATGATGGATTATGATGGTTTCAAATCAGTTTTGCAGGGGAAATTGCTATTTTTCTACCCTGGCGGATGCTGTAGTCTGGATTTGGGGATTTCTTGTCATTTTAGGTATCTTTTTTGATTAAAAAGGAAATTGCTAAGGACTGCGTTCTCTGTGATAAAATGGTTCTAAGACCAAGACACAGGGTGAATGATGTAAGTTTTTCTGTGTGCGTTCTCCAAGTGGTCGCTGCTGTTCTGGGCTCTGCGGTGCCCCCTCAGCAGGAGTTATGTTTTGGGAACACTGGGAATCTCGGGTCTGGCCCACAAAGTGGCAGGAAGTGGGGCCTGTGGAAGATGGGGTCCTGGCGGCGCCTGGCTTGCGTCTTCCAGGCTCATGCCTCCTGCGCTGCTCCCCTGCCTGGGTGGCTCTCCCCCCGCACAGCTGCACGGCTGTGTGTCTCTGCGCAGGTGCTTTCTCCCCAGGTAAGGAGATGTCCCCATTCGTGCCTGGCCCGTGTCACCGCCTCCGGCCTTGTGTGCTGGTTTGTGTCTCCGCCCTGGTGCTGGGCCCATGACGTGGGGGCAGAGGCTGGCCTCTGAACCGAGCACCTGCCCATCGGGGGCACTGTTGTCAGCTGCTGGCTGAGTCTGATCATTACACACGGAGGGCAGAGACAGCTGGGTAACGTTTGGCTGCCCGGCCAAATCCAAGGCCTTGGGCTTGTGCGTGCCCACGAGTGTAGACAGTGCCACCCCGGGAGGACATGGCTCCTTGGCGCTGGCTCTTTGTTGGTTCTAAGCCCGGAGCAGAGGAATCCGATTTGCTTGTGTAGCATCGCTGCTCTGTGCCTGGTGTGGGGCTGTGCAGACGCCGGCGAGAGAAAGCCATTTTAAGAGAAGAACGGAAAACAAAACTTAGCACCCCCCCAACTATTTTTTAAAGGCCGATAACATTTGTATCCGTTGAGTAAACACGATCAATCAGTGCTCTACAAGCTCTCCATGGGCTGCTTCCTTAACAAATATGTTCTGCGCCTCAGCCATTCATCATATCTGGAAGCCTGGATGTTCAGCTTGAATACTCTCTCAGGTGCACCTGGAAATAGCCACTTGGAGGATTTGTCAGGGGAGAGGCTGCTCCAGCAGCAGACGGACACAAATCACCCGCCGGCCAGGCAGCCGGGGCGGGGTGGGGGTGGGGGGTCAGCCACCATCCAGGCATCAGGTTATGGGTGGGAGGAGCCACCGGGTAAAAGCATTCCCTGGACTTGGGCTGCCTAGGGACTTGCTAACAGCACTGAAAGAAGTCCTGGGCCTGCTGTCTGACATGGACTGCTTGCAAAATTGCCATCCCCAGCCCTGATGAGAGGGACCGAGCGGGGAGGCCACGGGGCACAGGGGGAGGGTGAGCAGGGGCTGGAAGCAGACAGCCATGGCCAAGTGCACGCAGAGGTGGGCGTTGGTGCTCGTGGTCTGGGGCTGGACATAAGCAGGTACTCATGGAAGGTGCAGGTGCACAGGCACACAAGGCCGACTCGTCCACTTCTGCTGCGAGGAAGTGGGGCTGGGCGGGAGCCTCACGGCCACAGTCACCCTCACCTGGGGTTGTGTTTCCAAGCCCTGGGGGCAGCAGAGGGACATGGCTGTCCCACCGAGTCGTGGTTCCAGTTCCAAGCTGCCCTCTGGCCTCGGCATTCTCTTCAATGGGACGGAGAAACGCTCCTACCTTATCCCCTACGACATGAGGGATTTTGCTGAACCCCACTTTTAGATTTCATTTCAAGATCTTTGCAGAGGGATTCTGAATAATTTTCAGTTCCTGCTTTATCTGGGATGTGTGCCAGAAATTGATTAAAAGCACTGTATGGATTTTAAAATAAGCCAGCTCTTAGCATTTCCTGATCTCTTCCTAGTTACATGAGCATGGCTCCAACCTATCACCATCAGCGTGGGTTCTGGGTCTCCAATGGGGACTCCCGTCACCAGCCCTGGTCGTGAGCTTTTCCGTGAGCTTTGTGGCTGGTGGTTGAGGTGGGCGCTTGGCTGCTGGGGCAGCAGAGATGTGATGTCTGTCCAGCGGGTGGTCTGGGAGAAATGGGGGAGGCGGTGTCTCCCACAGTCAAAACAGCTTGTCAGTGGGAGACTGGGACTGGCACGCAGCTCACCTGCGTCCTGGCCTCAGCGCCATCACTCCCAGGAGAGCAGAAGGGAATGTTGAGAAATGTGGGCGCAGTGGCTCAGCAGTAGCAGATGGAATTGCAGCTGTCGTCTGTGTCAGCCAGTTGCCCCGTAAGCCCCTGCTTCTGTGTATCGTCACGGGAATCTGAAGACAGAGGAGAAAACAAATGCGGAGGCCTCGGCCCAGTGCCTGGCAGAGGTGTGACCATCTCCAAGGCTGCTGAGAGATACTCCTTTCATCTTACCGTGGGCCCCAGGGGCTTCGAGCAATCAGCATTCACGGTCTTGCAAGCTCCCCGGGCCCTGGGTCCTCCGTGCAGGGTCTCATCAACCCAGTCACGGAAGTCCACTGCCAGGTCAGGATCTGGGGGTGCTTCCAGTTTCCCTCGGCTGTGGGCAGCCTGGGAGCCCAGCTGTTACTTTCCTGGTCTACCTTGCATGGCCCACAGCAAGGTGTAACAGCTCCAGTTAACAATTGGTAAGAGGAGTCCAGGCACCTCAGAGGTCATGTATTTGCTCTGGGATTGTGGATTAAGTCCACTGACATTGTTTCCCCAAAGGATTTCTTAGCTGTGATGGGCAGGTGGAGGCGCGCCCTACAGGCCTGGTCCTGTGATCAGTGCTGTTGTAGATTCAAAGCCACGGAGGGGCCAGGGCCAGAAAACCGGAAGGTGAAGGCGGGGGAGTGCGGCCTGCCTGTGCTTCTGATCTGCACCCTGCTTTGTGGATTCTTAAGCAGCGGGGACGGGAAGTGCTGCAATGTGATTTAACCCTCGTCGGAACACATCTGCGGTCTCCCCCATCGGAGTGACTTGTGGCGAGAGTGATGCAGCCTGATCTTTGAAGGCTGGTTCAGAATTACCTATTTTTGTTTTTTGAAGACTGATCTATTTATGTGCAAGACAGAATGACGGTGGAGGGGGGAGGGGGAAGGAGGAAGTGAGAGAGCAAGTGAGACGTCTTCCATCCACTGATTGACTCCCCCTGGGGCCGCAGCAGCCAAGTCTGGAGCAGCCCACAGCCAGGAGCCTGGGGTCTCCCACGTGGCTGCAGGGCACAGCACTTGGGTCTTCTGCTGCCTCTCCAGGCTCGTTAGCAGGGAGCTGGATCTGAAGCCGGGCAGTCGGGCCTCGCACCTGCACTGTGACGTGAGATGCGGGTGTCATGAGTGGGGCTTTAACCCAGCACCCGACAAAGGCAGCCCCTTAAAATTCTCAGTGCCGTGTGGAGGCAAGCCCCACGGTTTCCTGTGCACTCTGCACTGTGGGTTTCTCTGAAGGGATGCCATGAAGCATTGACGTTACACAGAGAAAGGTGTGTTCCCACTTACTCTGCGGTCCAGCTGGGATGTTTTTTTTCCTCTCATTTATTTTACATAATAAAAATGAGGGCAGAGCCTCAGCACAAGGCCTCAGACCCCAGGTCGAGTCCTGGGTTCAGGTCCCTGCTCTGACCAGGATTCCCGCTTCCCTGCTGACGCTGGGCTCCCCGCTGCCCTGTGCGAGACCTCAGACTCTTGGCTCTGTCGCTCCTGGCTTTGGCGTTGCCCAGCCCGGCTGTTGCAGGCATCTGGGGACTGGAGCAGTGGATGCGAGCGCACGCTCTCCTCTCTCTCTTTCTCTCTCTCTCTCCTCTCTCTTTCTTGCTTTCAAATAAATAAAATATATGAATAAAATAAAACCATTGGAACAATGAGCACATCAGTTTAATTTTGTTTACGTGATTTTGGCCTAATTTAATTGAAATGAGGAGTGCGTGTGCGAGTGTTGATGATTTCTGCCCATACTCTGTTCTCTGTGGTGGTCACAGCCTTCCTGGTCACGGACTAGTGGCCCTGTACTGATGCACTGAAGATGCACACACGGTAACAATAGCAGTCTCTAAGTGAATGATACAATTTATTTTTGCTACACCATGGTTGAGTGGTGAACAATATATTTTTAATAGTTTTAAATTAAAAATCCATGCATTAATCCAGCAAGAAATAAATTTAATTGCAAAATGGGTGGCTGGTAGAATTGCATGAGGTTTATTACATTTTTGCCTATCTTATTTGGGATTGTTACTACTGCCTTTTTGGTTGATAATCTTTTTGATATTTCTTAACAGATGGCCTAAAATGATCTGAACTTATCAGTAAAAATAAAATTGACTTTGTTGAGTTCTTTTTTCTTGCATTTGTGACACTGACCTATCCCATGTGTGTGGACAAGATGGAGAACAGAATGTGGGAGGGATTCCTGTCATCCTGAGACTCTGCTTGTTGGCTACTATTGGGAACATGTTCTCCTCTCTGGGTTGAACAGTGGAGTGGCCATGGCTGATGATACAGGAGACGTAGCCCACACGCGATGCAGGGAGTGTACGGAGACTTGCTCAGGGACTCGGGGTCTAGGGTCACCCTGGTGACTGTGGTACACGGGGACTTGTTCAGGGACTCGGGGTCTAGTATCACCCTGGTGACTGTGGTACACGGGGACTTGTTCAGGGACTCGGGGTCTAGTATCACCCTGGTGACTGTGGTGTACGGGGACTTGTTCAGGGACTCGGGGTCTGGTATCACCCTGGTGACTGTGGTACACAGGGACTTGTTCAGGGACACAGGGTCTGGTATCACCCTGGTGACTGTGGTACACGGGGACTTGTTCAGGGACTTGGGGTCTAGGGTCACCCTTGGAGACACAGTGCTTGTCCTTTGGAACCCCGTGGAGTGCCGTGGGTTCTTCCTGAGTCACCCACGGGGCTGCAGTAAGCCAGGTCGTCTCCAGAGCCCCTTGGGCTCCTCTGCTTTCCGGCGCTGTCGTGCTTGTCATCAGCTTGTCCTGCCAGCTGAAGGTCTGTGCGGGGCCCTGCTGTGTCTGTGCTTGCGACAGTGGCATCCCTCAGGGGCCCTTGGACTCCTGGCTGCCCCACCTCCCTTCCACTCCCCTGTGGGCTCCTGGGAGGGCATCGGATGGTGGCCCACGTACTCATGCCCCTTTCTCCTTGTGGGACACGCAGACGGTGTCCCAGGCCCCTGGCTTTGGTCTGGCCTCGCCCCCGCTGTCACAGCCATTTGGGGAGTGAACCAGCGGATGAAAAATATTTTTGTCTCTACCTCTCTCTCTGTAGCTCTTTCAAATCAATAAACCTTGATAAAGGAAAGCTTTTAATGTTGTTTTTATCTCCTGGAGGTTATTATATTTTCAACACCACGGCAGACAGTATGTGCTCAGCACAGTGAAGGACCACATATGTAGCCATTGTACGGTTACTTCAACAACATAAATGGCTATTCAGGTAATTTGTGTTTGGAAGTCCATTCTGCAGTCTAGAATCGCTAGTTTGCCTTTTCTCCATCCAGCTGAACTTGGTCAAGGTGACTCGGGAGTCCTCGGTCCCAGCTGTGACACTGAGTGCTTGTTCTCTTTGCCGGCGTTTCTATTGCTACCTGCTGCCGTATTCTTCTGTGCGTTAGAAGAAGTGGCGACTTAATTTCACACAGAAGTAGCACTGTGTTCTTTTTTAAAAGATTTATTTAATTATTTGAAAGTAGAAGTTATGCAGAGAGAGAAGGAGAGACAGAGAGACAGAGAGAGATAGATCTTCCATCTGCTGGTTCACTCCCCAGTTGGCTGCAATGGCTGGATCCGTAGCCAGGAGCCAGGAGCCTCCTCCAGGTCTCCCACGTGGGTGCAGGGGCCCAAGGACTTGGGCCACCTTCTACTGCTTTCCCAGGCCATAGCAGAGAGCTGGATCAGAAGTGGTGCCCATATGGGATGCCGGCACTGCAGGCAGCAGCTTTATCCACTATGCCACAGCACCAGCCCCACCCTGTATTATTTTAAATATATTTTATAGGGATTGATGGTGTCACCTTTTAGAGAAGTAGGATGAGAATTTAGAAAATTATGACATATTTAGTCCAGCGAAAGCACAAAAACTTTATGAAATGATTTATTCTTTGCTAATTTTAGCATCTCCACTGTACTTCAATAAATGCACTGCTAGAGAGCTCTGCTCCCTCATTCTTGTTTAATTAAATTATTTTCTTTGAACAGAGTACCTCTTCCTACTACTAATTTCCTCCTTAATGAAATCGGTTTGATCACATGTGCCATTTCTTACTAATTTAGCACTTTCAATTATTTCTGCATATTTGAGATGAGTTTCTGCTACTTTAGGAAGTTTCCTTGAGTAGTGCTAGAGATTGTCTCGTTTCTTCTGTCGCTGGGCATATTGGGACTTCTGCTTGCTGAGAAGTGAGAAGCAGAAGAGTTGCACTTGCGGGTGAGTTGCTGCTTATGAAGACCCCCACCTGCTACCTGCCGGCTCCTGTGGCTGCACCTCTCTGCCTCGTGCCCGTGCCCCTGTACCTCTTCAGGTTAGCAGCTCCGAGCTGCCCGGTTCCCCAACCCGGGGTTCAGTGATTCCACCCACACAGCCTGCTCTCAGGTCATTTCTGGAAACTCTCATCCTTCACTGCACAGACAATTTGAACTGGCGTCTTCTGTCTTAGCCTGAGCTCCTGACCTTTCTGTATTCGTATTTTTTATGTGTGTATTATTTATGTATTGATCTGCTCATTTCCTCCATTGAAATATGACTGACGAGGGCAGAATCGCTCCTGGCCTGGGGCTGCAGCTTTCCCGGTGCCTTGATCCACTCCCCTCAGATTTTTATTTTAACAAAGGACACGCACAGAGCATGGAGCACACCGGGCACTGTGGTGTTACTGTTTTCCATTGATGGTTTCACTTAGTCCTGGCTACTGTATGTGGCCCAGGCACTGTTGTCTAAGGAAGGAGACGTGGGATGAGGACTGCACCGCGCCCTGGTCAGCTGCCCGGTGAGTTCACGCTCTCTGAATCTCAGGTTGGGGACCTCAGGACCTGCTCCCAGTGCCCCTGCACCTGCCTCTCCCTCCCCAGCGTCCTCCTGGGTTCAGGCCAGACCCGGGCTCTTGTGCAGGTGCTCAGGTGCTTCCTCCCACGTCAGGGCACCTGTGGGCACAATCCAGACATCCCCCAGGCAACGGACGCAGGGAGAGGAGCCCGTGCTCACTGCCTGTCCCATAAACAGCATTGAACTCTGCAGATGAGGAGCAGTTTGTGGGGATTCTTGCTCAGCTGTGCCCCTATTCCCAGCCGGAGAAGTTAGGATTGGGCTGCAGATGCTGCAGGCCATGGCTGAGAGCCCGTGCCACTGAGGGTGTGGCAGACCGGGTCCTCAGCCGGCGCCTTATCCCCTCCCCTGCATGGTGGGTGCTGCTGGCAGACGCCTCTCCGCTCTCCTCCTCTGCTTTGCTGTGTAGCAGCCACTGTTTGGGGGACTTTCTTACTTTCAAGCTTTTTAGTTTGGGGCACGGAGTGTTCCATTGGTTTCCAGAGGTCGCTGACATCTTGCATTATTTTATGAAATATGCATTGAGGCGAGATCCTTGGCCGGAGATCCAGTTTGTTGTGTGATCTGTGGAGCACGTGGGCCTCCTGTTCTTGGGTGGAGATGAGGGCAGCCACCCTGTGCTTTCTGCCCTGCTGTGAAGCTCCAGGGCGGCTAGGGCTGCCCGTCGTCAGTACAGGTGCACTTTGGGCAGGCACTGACTTCCTGGTGCAGGGAGGATGAGCAGGAACCTTGGCCTCTGAGTCCCCGGGCCTGACGGCCAAACACATCCTCGGGGGATGCAGAGTCGTCCCTGGTTGAGAACCCGTGGGTCGAGTTAAGAGAAGGAGCACTCAGCGGGTTGTGCGGTCCTAACCCTGTCTCCACCACAGGGACCCTGACAGATTGCTGCGGCGTGCCAGGCAGGCCGTGGAAGAGAACACAGTGTGGGGGGATGCAGGCCACAGCGGGCCGCCCGCCTGCAACCACAGAGCCCTCTCTCACCAGGATTCCCGCTCCGGGTTCTGCGTTACTCCGAGCAGATACTGAATAGGATGTTGCTTGTGAACAGGACTTGCCATTACAGACTGAAGTTTTCATTTCTTTGTGAAATATTCTGCAGCGTATCCCCTACCATATGATGAATAATTAAAACTAAATTACGCTTGTCAAAATAAATGAACACAACACATTTGGAGCAAGAAACAGCTCTAATGTCCCCCGTGCTGCGGGTCGTACGCTAGTGTTATTTATGGCGGCTCCGTGCTGAGGTTACCGTTCTGAGTTAGAGGTTCATAAACGCTCGGTCTGTTCTGCTGAACCAAGACCGTGGCAGGGGCCCGTGAAACCTACAGGGAACCCGGCGATTCTGGAGTGAGAGTCCAGGCGCCGCAGAGCACGGGGTGTCCGCGCGCTGGCCGAGGTCCTGCTGTCTGCGGGTGCCCACGCAGGACAGGTCCTCCGCTGGCCGCATCGGGCTGTGGCGGGGGCAGTAAGAACACACGCTTCTTTCTCCTCCAGGCCTTTCTGCCCTCCTCCCTGGGGTGGAAGCCTGGCTGTGTGCACCCGGTGCCCGCTGCAGACTGGGCTTCAGGGCCGCTCAGAGCCTGTGGCCCGAGGCAGGCTGGCCTCCCGGAGGCCCAGCACTGCCCGCTGATGTAGCGGTTGGCTGGAGGCCAGGTCAGATGCAGTCGGTCTGTGTCCTTGTTGTCACTGTCACAGCCGCTGAGTTGGCCTCAGCGTCTGCGTGGGGGTGCTCCCCCGCCCCCCCCGAAGACGAGTTCCTTTCTGTACTCGAGTCCCAAGCACACTGGGGTCCGTGCTCAACTCCCTCACTCCCGTCCTCAGCGCCTTAGCAGCTCGCCCCGTGGATCACCTTGTCCCTGCCGGTGGTCAGTGCCCGGGGGCCGGGCCTCTCTCCGATGGGAGAACGTGCTCTTGTCCCCGGGCCCGAGCCAGCGTTCTCTGCCTCTCATCCCCTGCGTCTCCCTTCACTTGAGCTGCGCGGTGGGAGCCGAGTGGCCTGGGGGCTTCCGCTCTTTGTGTCCCATCTACAGCAGCACCACTTGTTCCCTGGAGAATTGTCCCTTTCGTTCTTGTCCCCTGTTCCGCAGAACTCAGAAAGCTCAAAGTGCTCTCTTTGCTTTGCAGCCACCGGCCGGTGTGGACGCCCCCAAGGCTGAGGCTCTGCCAGGACCCCCGCGATGTCTGTGCACCGTCATCTCAGGGAACCCAAGCCCTCGTGCTGAGGTAAGGCCTCAGTTGTCCTGACCAGTGTCTGGGACCTCGCCCTTGTCCTGCCCTGCGTGTCGCTGTTCCTTCCTACGTAAAGTGAGAATTTTCTCCACCGCCGTCTCCTGCCCAGAGGGTTTGCCGGGTTCGCGGTGTGAGCCAGCAAAGACGTGAGATGTGTCTGCAGTCCCATTTGTCTCCCTGCACACGGGCGCCCCTGTTCGAGCTGTTCCTGATGGTTCTAACCCATCAGACCCAAGGTAGCTTGAATCACCACCTCTCCCCACTCTGCGTCATGTAGGGTCCGGCGTGGCTGCCGGGCTGAGAAAATGTGTCACAGCAGATGCTAAGGAGACCTGGGCTCATTTTTCTCTTTCACTTAACCATTGAGGTGCGCGATCTGAAGCTGCTCCTGGCTCCGGGTGTCAGGGGCTGGCCCGTGGCATATGGAGCCTTCGTGGCAGGGCCGTGTGGTGAGCAGCAGCGAAGGGCATGGCACAGGCTGTGCACCTGCCCTGTCCTGCCCAGGTGTCCACCTGTGGGAAGGCTGGGGGTAAAATGGTCCCCTGCTGATGTGTCAGCCATACAGGGAGGGAGAATGGGGAGCTTGTCCCCAACAGACACCAGCTGTAGCATATTCGGCCATATTTGAGAAAACAGTGTTGCTGATTAGACTGCAAACCACGTGTGGCCAGGGTCTGTGTGCAATCCCCTCATCTGGTCTGGACGTGAGGGCTGCCCTGTGCCCCTGGGAGCTGCGTGCTGTCTCTGCAGGGGCACTCCTGGTGTTGCTGTGTCTCAGATGTTACCCGGCCCTGGACTCCTGCGGGAAGACAGCCGGAGGCCTCCAGGAGCAGGGCGGGGGGTGGGCGAGGGGTGCACAATGCCTGTCAACCTCTGTAGAGAGGTGCTGGGCTTGGCTTGGGGCTTTCGGCTATCAGCAGAATACAGTGGGCTCCACTGCTGAAACCAACGACAGAATTGCAGAAGTTGTTTTCATTGCTCTTCCAACACACTCTGTTATCACTGCATTGTAAAGGAAACCAAATGAGGAATTCAGTGCATTTATGGCATGGATGTGTCTTGTCTCAAAGAAACAAACACGGTGCCTGGGGCTTCCTTTCAGTGAGGTCAGGGTGCGGAGGAGCGACCTCTGCCTGGGTGGAGCAGATAGCATTCAGCTCCTCTGCTGGCTCCTCGCCCACAGGAGGGGCGGCGCTCGGTCTCCCGGTCTCCCCGTGTTTCCTGCGGTGCGGCTGCCTCTGGCTGCGTGAATCACTGGCTTCCCTTTGAGGTGGCCTGCGTGTGGCTGGGAAGGAGGCAGGAGCAGCCCCTCCTTAGAGGAAGAGGGCCATTTCAGCGAGCCGCTTTCTTTCCCAGCAGAGACATTCAGGCTGCGGACAAATCAGCAGTTTCACAGCTGGTCTGTGGAACCCTGGAATGATGCGTAGGAATCAAGGCGGGAGATTCACTGGTGTGAAAGGAATGTTTGAGCTGCATCCCCGTTCCTAGTAGGATCTTGTTCTGCCCCCACCTGCCGTGCCTGTCACGTGGCAGTCACATCTCTGTGACTCCTGCACTGCCTAAGGTGACAGTTTGAGAGCCAGAGTTGGAGGGTGGGGCGTGGTGTTTCAAGCCATCTGTTCTTCTGACTTGTCCTGCTCTCTTCTTTTTCAGTGTAGAATTTTCTTTGATGTTTTCTTTTAAGATTTTTATTTATTTGAAAGAAAGAGTTGCAGATGGATGGAGAGACAGACGGGTCTTCCATCCGCTGGTTCACTCCCCAAATGGCTGCAATGGCCAGAGCTGAGCCGATCTGAAGCCAGGAGCCAGGAGCTTCTTCCAGGTTTCCCGTGTGGGCACAGGGGCCCAAATACTTGGAACAATGTCCTATTGCTTTCCCAGGTGCATTAGCAGGGAGCTGGATCGGAAGTGGAGCAGCTGGGACTTGAACCAGTGCCCAGAGGGGATGCTGGCACTTAGGCCGGGGTGGGGTGGGGTGGGGCTTTAACTCACTGCACTACAGTACCCCCCCCGATGTTTGCTTTTGCATTAATATGTAATAATTGCCATACCCACGGGGTAGTGTAACGTTTTTGTAGGTACGTGCAGTGTACAGAGACGAAATGCCGATAGCTCTCCCAGCACTTTCACTTTCCTGATGTGCAGAACCGTCCTGCTCTTCTCCTTCAGTTCTGTGTGAACCTGGTGGTAGCCTGTCGTGGACCAGGCCCCCCTGTGCCGTGCGACACCAGCACACACTTCGTCTGTCTCACGGTGTTTGGTCCCCGTCATGCAACCTTCCTCTCTGCTGCCCGTCCCGGCTCCTGGTGGCTCCTGCTCTCTCCTACCCCTGATGCCCTGCAGTCGCTTCCCTGTGTCTACGCACCACGGTTTCTTCAGCTGTGCTCCCAGCGTGGACACTGTGGTTGGATCTGCACCAGCGCGGTTGGGAGCAGCATTGCACTTCTCCTGACCACGGTGACTCCCTAGAGAACATTCTTCAACAGACACCTGCACACACCTGCACCTCCTCAGAAAATCTACGCACTTTGCGTGAGCTTGAGCCTTTCTCGTGTTCAATGAAAAATTGACACTTGGCTGGTCTGCCAGGGGGGACCGAGGCTATCTGTGTGTAAGGGATGTAAGGACTTCCTCTAACCTGTGGGGTGGGGGGTGGTGAGTAGGGTTCTCATTCCCACCACAGCAGCACTGGTGCCAAAGGGCTGCTTAGGACTTGAAGTAGAAAGGATAGGCTGTGAGGGCAAGCAGAGGTTCCAACCAGAAGCGTGAAGTGTCTACTGCTCCATCGCTGCTCCTGGGCGTGAGAAAGCAGTCAGGAGTACGCTCACACAGTACTCCCGGGACTGAGGTGAAGGTCACACAGTCCACCTGAGACACAGGTGTTGAGTCAAAGGGTGCTTCCAGGACACAGGTGTACAAGGTCATGTAGTCCTCCTGGACACAGGTGAGGGTCACACAGTCCTCCTGGACACAGGTACAGGGTCACACAGTCCTCTTGGACACAGGTACAGGGTCACACAGTCCTCCTGGACACAGGTACAGGTCACAGCGTCCTCCTGGGACACAGGTAAGGGTCACACAGTCCTCCTGGACACAGGCACAGGGTCACAGAGTCTTTCTGGACACAGGTGCAGGGTCATCAGTCCTCCTGGGGCAGAGGTACAGGTCACAGCATCCTCCTGGACACAGGTGAGGGTCACACAGTCCTCCTGGGACATAGGTGTGCAGGGTCACATAGTCCATCTGAGAGGTACAGGTTCCTGGCCAAGCCTCGACTGTAATTGGAGAGGCCGGGGTGCCCCTCCTTCTCCCATCCTGCTCTCATGTGAGGATCTAACCAGTGCATCTATGATGGGTGAGCATTAGAGATTCAACCCTCTTTTTTAAGTCGGAATACATGTTTCAGATTATTTAGTGTGCCTGTGAGTGTCAGTGCACCCTCATTTAGAATGAGAGCCTGAGTAATTTCCAGTCCAGAGATGTCTCACCCTAGTGCTGCCACTGAATGTCCAGCTCGTTGGGATTTGATTCCTTCATTCTAGCACCTGTTGCACATAGGAGCTCGGTGAAGGCAGGGTGGTCCTGGTGTCTGTGGGTACGTTTGCTGCGTGGGTTAAATCCTAGCATCTGAGAGAGGAAGAGAAGGAGGCTCCTGGAGACCATCACTCCCTGTGTCACAGGTCTGGCAGTTCCTCACCTCCTTTATCAGTTGCAGGAGTGCAGGTGACCCTGGAGGAAAGAAACTTTGTAGGACACAGGAGACAGGACCCTTGGAGAATTCTTCCCTTTGATGCCTGCGTTTGGGCTGGCAGCTGTGGGAGCCTCTGCTCCACTGTGTGTGTGGCAGAGGGAATCAGGCAGTTGCTTCTTGGGTGATACACAGGTCCCCTCACTGGCACGAGGTGGCTGGGGGCTCTGGGTGACTGTCATCCGTCACCGGGGAGGCTTGGGTCCCTGGCCTGAAGCACTCCCTGTGCTGCCCCGTGAGCGAGCTGGGCTCCCTTGAGAAG
Source organism: Sylvilagus bachmani (assembly GCA_015711505.1). Classification (NCBI taxonomy): domain Eukaryota; kingdom Metazoa; phylum Chordata; class Mammalia; order Lagomorpha; family Leporidae; genus Sylvilagus; species Sylvilagus bachmani. Next base: position 1,451,511 of record CM027389.1, read on the forward strand.
TCTCCCGGCTGGACGCCGCGTGTGGATGTGTCCCCCAAACCTGCAGAGTTGGCGAAGCCGTGCCCTTCAAAGGCGTTGGGAGAATCATCACTGAGAGGGCTTTGTTTAATCAATGATTATTTCGGTGGTGATTGCACACATTCACTGCATTAAATTTAATCAGGATGCTTCTGGCGTGTGGGTGGCAAGCTTACTGATTAATTCATTTATATTCTTGCAATAAGATGCGCTCTCCTGGATACATTCCGCGGGATGCATCCCAGCGTCTCTCCATGGCGCCTGTCCATGGTCCCAGGGCCCACAGGCACCACGCTTACTCTGCCTGTACAGGGTCCTCAGTGCCGTCCGCCGAGGCTGTGCCGACTCACTGGGGCCCCTGGAGAGCGAGAGGGTCGCCGAGCAGCTGTTTCTGACTGCGGAGTCTGCCTCACGTCGGCACCTGAGATGCTAACTAGACTGTTTTTTATAGTCCAGGTTTGCCTGATGTTAATTAGGAAAAAATAGGTTAGAAGGTTCCAAAAACAGTCTTTCCAAACGTCTGTGAGTCTAAATTTGTAATCGTCAAAGAATTTTCTAATAATGAAAAATGTTATTAAATCATTATGATCCAAGGGTAGGTTTTAGTGCGTACTCTCGTGACTTGGCCTCAACACTTTGTGATGTGGAAATTTTAGAGATTTTCCCTGCCTGTAGAAGCAGTGTGGCCAGTGTGGTGCAGCGGGTTTAGCCACCGCTCCCAATCCCAGCACCCACGTCCGAGTGCTGGTTTGAGTCCTGGCTGCTCTGCTTCCAATCTGGCTCCATGCTGATGTGCCTGGGAAGGCAGTGGATGATGGCCATGTGCCTGGACCCCTGCCACGCAGGGGGGGACCTGAGTGGAGTCCCAGGCTCCTGCTTCAGCCTGGCCCAGCCCTAACAGTTGAAGCCTTACGGAGTGGACCAGTGGATGGAGGGTCGGTCTCTCTCTCTCTCTCTCTCTCTCTCTCTCCCCCTCTCCCCCTCTCCCTCTCTCCCCCTCTTCCCCTCTCTCCCTCTTTCCCCTTTCTCTCTGTTGCTCTGGTTTAGAAACAAAACCTAAACCACACAGTAGCAAGGCCACTGTAAGTATTTCAAATAAAATGGAAAAAAAAGTGGAAGATTGTTAAAAATCCTCTAGAACCTCGCTTCCTGAAATAATGTTAATAAGCTGTAAAAAGTTCTTCGAGGTATTGATTTGTGGATTTCTGCACGCCCTCTGGTCCCACGGCACGGCCACGTCTCCCTCCACAGGTGTGCTCTGGGATCTGAGGTCGTCAGGATCTGTGTTTGTTCGCTCTGCTCCTGAGTCCTAGGAATACTGCTGTTTCCGCTTCCCTCTGAGTTTGTCTGTCGACTCGGGTGACAGTCCACAGATCATCTGACTTCTCTGTTGACGCTGCCGCATGATGTGTTCGGCACATTAAAGGGTCAGGCGTGTGGGGCTTGACAGAGGAGCTGAGAGCTATCCCTGCGGGGGAAGTCGGGGCTACTGCAAGAGGGAGCAGCGGGGGTCCTGCGTGTGAGCCCTGAGGGCTGCTGTCCAGCTCCCAGGTGAGTGTGCCATGTGTCCCTGTGACCGGCTGATGGCTCCTGTGGTCAGTGCAGAGAGCTGGACTTCAGGATCCGGGCTACGTCCTCCTGACCCGTCTGGATAATGGATCACGGGGCGCAGTGAGCTGGGTCTTAGGGAGTCAGTGACTTAGCCCATCTTCTGTTCTGTGGCTGTGCATGGGGGAAGCCAGTGAGCGTGTGAGTTACTTGCACACGCCATGCATGGCGTGTGTCCATTGGAGTCACTGTGCCGTCTCGTGCTGTGAGGGCTCAGTGGTGGTTTTCCCAGCAACGGAGCAGGGCAGCTGGCTCCATGCAGGGACGCTTTGGGAGTCCAGCGTGGAAACTGTGCTCTGTGGGTTTCCTGACAAACCTCGTAGTCCATGGAGAGTGTGCGTGCAGGTGCTGGCTGGCCAGTGGGGCCCCCAGTGGGGCCCCCAGTGCTGCAAGTATTCAGCACAACTTTGCTCTGCACTGCAGTCGCGCCTCTTACTAAAACGTGAGCACACCAGTGTCCCCCTACAGTGTCCCGAGCTGTCGCTTCCTGCTCCATGCCCGTCGCTCAGGGATCACTGCTTCCCATCAGTCTTAATTCATTGTTAATGATGTTGTGACCATTGTCATAGTCGGGCTTTATCCCTTTGTTTATTTTTCTGTCAAGAATTAAATCTTGATACAAGATTTGAAAACATCAGGTGCATATAAAATCAGTGATAATCTGAAAACTGAAATGAGCAATTTCAAATGTATTATCTTTGATCTACATACAAAACTCATGTTGAAAAGAGATACTTGTGTGCATACGTGTATATGTATATGTTTATATGTTGAGTTCATACCGTGGGATTGCATTGCCATTGTAACATCTGCACCATTGTTTTGAGTGTTCGTTACCTGACGTCTTTCTTTTTAATTCATCATGATGGACTAATCGCGTGATCAGTATTGAGAAGGTCAGAAGCTTCTGTTTGGGGTCACGCGGTGCGCTGCACTGCCATGGCGAGAATGTCGGTACTTTCCTGTGAGACGTTTCTGCCGGAATTGTGGTTGTAGAAAACAGGGGGCTGGAAGAGCACTTTCAGACACCGTGTGGTGCCGGAAGCCTAAGGTAGAATTCTGTGTCCTAGACCCAGGTCATTACAGAGGCCAGCGTCATGGTGCCGCGGGCTAAGCCACCCCCTGAGGGGCTGGCCTCCCGTGTCAGAGCGCCTGTGGAGTGCAGCAGTTCACGGAGGAGCTGCACGGCCTGCAGGGTTCACACAACCGCGGCGCCCAAGTCGCCTGAGGACATGGTACGCACAGTTCAGTCGCACGTCTGCCTGGCCGACCATCAGCCGGGCTGATTGTCATTGTATGGTGATGGCTGTCAGTGCACAGCTCGTGTACATCGCTGGCTGGTCTAGAAGAGTCTGTACTGAGCACAAGTCCCCATACAGCGGCTCACGGGGGGCCCCGTGATTTCTGCCTCTGCTCTGGTCTCACCCGCTGGCCACAGCTCATGGCTGGGTGTATCACACGTCTTTCTGTGACCCCGTGTTGCACTTCCCTGTGGAGAGTGCCTGTGTGCGTGACACAGAGCATGCGTGTGCATTACTGTGTAGAGTGAATGCGTGACATGCAGAGGACACACTACATGACTGTGCACCACGTGTTGTACATGCCTATGGAAAGGGCCCACGTGATTGCTGAGCGTCCCCTCCAACCCCTGCTGCTAGAAGTCTGTGCACTTCGGCTTCCCCACTCCTTGTTTGTCCCTTTGTCACTTGGGTGGCATCGCGTGGCCTTTGTGGCCAAGGAGGTGCACCTCCGTGGCACATCCATGCTTGGTGCCGCTCTTGCCGGGGCCTGAGCAAGTTCTCACCGTGCGGTGTATTGCACTGAGCGGTCCCGTTCAGCATCCTGGTCAGTGCCATCAGCACAGTGCCAGAAGCGTGCAGGATGATATCTTGATTTTTGTTGAACAGAGAATGGTGATTCAGGCAGGCGCCGTGGCTCAACAGGCTAATCCTCTGCCTTGCGGCGCTGGCACACCGGGTTCTAGTCCCGGTCAGGGCGCCGGATTCTGTCCTGGTTGCCCCTCTTCCAGGCCAGCCCTCTGCTGTGGCCCGGGAGTGCAGTGGAGGATGGCCCAAGTGCTTGGGCCCTGCACCCCATGGGAGACCAGGAAAAAGCACCTAGCACCTGGCTCCTGCCATCGGATGAGCGCGGTGCGCTGGCCGCAGCGCGCCGACCACGGCAGCCATTGGAGGGTGAACCAACGGCAAAGGAAGACCTTTCTCTCTGTCTCTCTCTCTCTTACTGTCCACTCTGCCTGTCCAAAAAAAAAAAGAAAGAAAAAAAAGAAAATTGTGAATCAGAGTAGAGCCTTCAGATTGGAGGACCCACCCCTTCCACAGGGGCGACGTTTAAGCTGGGCAGGGCCCTCTTGGTGTCCGGCAGCCAGGGACTGTAGTGTTCTGGTAGCTGCCTCTCAGCACTTAGTTGAGCGGCCAGGAGGGTGCACAGAACCGGGCTTGTCCGCCAGGCCGTACAGCATTCTTGAAGAGCCTACATCTGGGCAGAAACTGCCCTGTACACAGGCAGGGCTTCAAGGGCCCTGTCGCTCTGTTCATTAAAGGTGGAGGTACAGACGGCCCTGTCCACACCCTTGACTGTGAGCTGGATAAAATGCCAAGACCCTGTGCTCTGAGGAGCAAACCCAGACAGGCCGCTGCTGTCCACCCGAGACACCAGGCAGCCTGGCTTGCAAGCACCGAGAACCGCAGCTCTGTGTGGGATGCCACGCCACTGCTGTGCGGCGGTGCTGGGCTCAGACAGCAGTGCAACCCCGACCACGCCACTTCACAGGGAACCAGGAACGGAGAGGGCCCTTTCCCCGTGCTGTGGCTGTGAGCGTGGACTGCAGGCCCAGCCCAGCAACTGCCCGTTGGCTGCTCGCTCCATCTCTTGTGCTGGCTTCATTCCTACAGAGCTGAGCCGGCAGTGCCTCTCATGGGTGGCGTCCTGGGTGCTGTGACCTGCCTGAGCCCTGGCCCTTGCACAGCTACTCCCCGGGGATGCGCTGAGCTGACATGGGTGCTGGGACGGATGCCGTCCTCACCGCCTGCAGCCTTGGGCCGTGACCCGCATCTCCCGTCGTGCCTCTGTGCGTTCATCTCGCTGGCGACTGCCGCTGCGGCTTCTCCTTGCTGTGTGGACGTGGAGCGGGTGCCTCCGAGTGGCACGGCTGGCGCGGGGTGTCCGTGCCTCCCTCGTGTTTCTCAGCTGCTGCGCCGCCTCTCACACAGAGACTTCACGGGGGGGGTTTTCACGAGCCCTCTGCCTGCCCGGCACGTGTTGTACCTGTACCCGGCGTTTCCCTTTATCTTTACACAGGATCCTGCCCGGTTTCCACAGTTGCCCATTGTGGTCTTGGGTTCCTGTTCGGCCCAGTGCCCTGCTGTTCTGAAGCTGGTGAGGTTTCGCTCTTACCGTCTGGCAGATCGCTGAGGTCATGTGGCATCTTGCAGATTATGTTCCTGGGAGCGGTGGCTTTCTGCCATTTTTCAGGTGCTTGGCTTGGATTTCACGACATCAGGACGCACCAGACATTTTTAAAGTGACTGAGAGGCATCGGTGATGGCAGACAGTGGAGGCCTCGTCCACCGGTGATTGGCGTGGGTTCCATTCTTCTCTCTGGCGTTTTCCTTAAAGTGAGGGTCTCTGAAGTGCCCAGAGCGGTGCACGCACGCACGCACTGCCCGGTGTTCTCCAGTGCAGGCGTGGCCGTCGCCCAGCCGTGTGGCTCCGACCCCTGTCCCTTAGTGAGGTCCACAGCACACCAGGTATCGCACCTGTGGCCTCATCCTGCTACGTTGCAGGAACTGTGTGGACAGTGCTGGCCCCTGCAGCGCGCCGGTGCTGTGAGGAAACTGAGCAGGACTACCACCCTGCCCCCCAGAGGGGTCTGTTCAACAGAACTGATGGTGTGCTGACCCAGAAGAACACGCAGGCCTGCACACAGCATGCTGGGTGAGGGTCCAAACGTGGGGACCTCACAAGCAGCCGTCAGCTGACAAGTGGACAGGCACAGACGCATGGGGTAGACTGTTACTCAGTTGTAACGAGAATGGAGTCCTGATCGGTGCGGCCATCAGCACAGGCTGTGAAGATACCGTGCTCAGTCAGCCAGTCAGACACAGGGTCCACAGGTTTGGTTCTGTTGCTGTGGGGCGTCCAGGGCAGGCCAGTCCACAGAATCAAAAGGGAGACCAGTGGTTGCCAGGGGCTGGGCTGCAGGGAGCTGGGGAGCCACTGCGATGGGACGGGAATGTCCTGGAGAGGTGAAGGTTGCACAGCTCTGTGGATATAAAACCTTGAGTTACACACTGTGCAGGGGTCACATAGCAAATGTGACATTGATAAAAATATGGCATCCCAGTGAACAGAGGAGAAGCCGAAGATACCAGTGGAAATTCTTGGATATTAAGAACTGCCTGAGTCCCAGTTTCAGGAAAAGTGACAAACAGGGGTGAATGTTTACATAAAGAATCTCAGGAATGTGTTGGGAGTGGAAACGCGAATCCCAGTCCTTTGTTCCAGGAGCTGCTTCCTGGGTGCTCCGGGTTCCCCCAGAGTACACGAGGTGGTCACGGGAAGTCGCATCCACGCCTTTACGGGCTGAGTGCAGAGGGCGTGGATGTGCAGAGCCAGGGGACTGAGGAGGGGTCCCTTGTGGGGGAGGCAGGGGGTCCCCCCGGAGCACAGGGATGGGGTGTGTGAGAGTGGGCGCATCCACCTGGAATGTCCGTCAGCGCCCCAGGAGCCCGATCTTTACCTCGGTACAGCGTTGGGCGATTTTCTCTCCATCCTCGCGTGTATACGCAAGGGACACCGACGGGACCTGTTTTTTTGTCTTTCCCTTAAGTGTGCCAAGTGTACCAGGGCGCAGATAGCACAATCATTCTGAATCTTGCACATGCCCACCTGGTGCTCTGCCCCTCTGCCCGCTGCAGTCTGCTTCCTCCGCATCTAGTTCATCTCCTATTTGCCGATGCGAATGTGAGGCTAAAAGCAGCTGCAATAGGAAGGGCACACTAACACTGAGAAGGAAAAGCCAGGAACTAGGAACTGAGCACCCAGGAAGGGAAGAGGAACGGGGGCGACAGGTGGCGTGGGAGGCTCAGCACGGGGGAGAGGAAGTGAGGAAGCTGCGGGGAGGTGGGCGAGCTGGAGCGGGCCGGGAGTCTCCGGGACAGCGCTCGGGTGAAGGGAAAGTTCGGGACAGGGCATGATCGTTCCTTGACTCCTGTCTTAACGCTTATCTCGCAGCCAGGCCCCACAGCCGTCAGCCACCTGCGAGCCTCGTGCTTCCGGCTACCCGGTGCCGCTGCCGTGCCGACCCAGGGTGCTGCGCCAGCTCCGCGGCCTCATTAGTAACCCAGCGGCCCCAACTGTTCGTTGTGCATGGCGGCGTTGCCTTTAAGTCTGCAGCCGTTTCTCCTGAGTGTTGTTTCCACCAGGTCTGTCAGGACAGAGCAGCTGCGGCCGTGAGGTGTGATAGCAGGCACTTGGGACGCGGCGTCCACACGGGAACCTGGTACGCGCCGTGGTCCTCTGGTTTTCCGTTGCAGAGGAGTTCACACCGCTGTTGAAATCAGACACCTGCCACACAGCTATTAAAACAGGCCAGTGGCAACTTTAATGATTATTTTTGTAAGTAATATCTTCTGATATGACTGGACAAACAGCTCCAGAAATTTTTATTTTTTTTTAATTTTTGACAGGCAGAGTGGACAGTGAGAGAGAGAGACAGAGAGAAAGGTCTTCCTTTGCCGTTGGTTCACCCTCCAATGGCCGCCGTGGTCGGCGCGCTGCGGCCAGCGCACCGCGCTCATCCGATGCCAGGAGCCAGGTGCCAGGTGCTTCTCCTGGTCTCCCATGGGGTGCAGGGCCAAGCACTTGGGCCATCCTCCACTGCGCTCCTGGGCCACAGCAGAGGGCTGGCCTGGAAGAGGGGCAACTGGGACAGAATCCGGCGCCCCGACCGGGACTAGAACCCCGTGTTCCGGCGCTGCAAGGCGGAGGATTAGCCTGTTGAGCCATGGCGCCGGCCCAGAACTTTCTTGAAGAAACATAAGTTATGTGTACCATATACCTGACATGCAACATAAATATGCGTTAGAGGAGATCATGAAGATCACATTGGTTCAAATTGTGTCACAAAGAGATGACCTAAAAAAATGATTGCTTCCCCAGCTGTTATCTTAAGGCCGTAGAAAGAGAGCTCCTGTTGTTTGGTATGTGTTTTATTTGCCAGGTTATCTAACAGGATATCCGTCCAGTAATAACAAGAGTGATGACTAATACAAATAAGCAATGAGGAATCTTGGTCCGTGAGAGTTACTGTCTTGCAGCAAAGCTTCCGTGTGGGATCAGGCAGTGGAGTAGCGACAGCCTGTTGCCGATGTTAAGACCTGAGACACGGAACTGCAGGACGAGCCCCTAGGACAGAGGAGAAAGCCCGTGACCACGCGGTCCCTAACCCTGCAGGACGAGGACGCGTGGCTGGGATCCACTGAGCTGCGCGGCCTGGCTCAGCAGCGCAGTCCGAGTCCTCACTGCTCCCGATGATGTTGATGAGCCGATCAATGAGTTCTCACTTGTACCTGGTCTGTTCACACCATGATTTCGTTCTTGACACAGACAAGATTAGTGGGAAACGGAAACCTTTAGCCTGCATGGGGCATCGGTATTTTCTCCCTTTCTTGCCTGTGTACTGGGCTTTTTAAGCTAAGGGCACTACTTTAAAAAATATGGTGATTAAGGAGACTGTTCTCATATGAAAACATACTGTTGCTTCTCCACCCATACAGTGTGTCACAACAGAGACAGGTTTTGGTCTCTGTAGGACATGGTAGACCAAGTTCCCATGAGCAGAACCAAGGTGGGCAGGCATTAAGGTTCAGACCTCAGGAGCCCTGGCACCGCCCTGCTGTGCAGAACCAGGACGGGCAGTGGTCTACACCTCCTGCCCAGGGGCCCTGGCCCCGCCCTGCTGTGCAGAACCAGGACGGGCAGTGGTCTGCACCTCCTGCCCAGGGGCCCTGGCCCCGCCCTGCTGTGCAGAACCAGGACGGGCAGTGGTCTGCACCTCCTGCCCTGGGGTCCTGGCCCTGCCCTGCTGTGAGCCCCAGGAGACTGCTCCCCGCTCTTGAGCACCCGAGGCTGGGGATGCCTTGGTCTGTAGAGGCCTGTGCCCTCGTTTCACACCTGCCTTTGCCACATGAACAACTTTGTGTCATAGAACGACTCTTTCTTGTTTTAACATCCAAGTGTGAATAGTTTATTTAATTAATCTTCCGTTTCTTTAAAAATTTTAATTTATTTGAGTGGCAGAATTACATGGAGAGAAGCAAAGAGAGAGAGAGAGAGAGAGAGAGAGCTTCCATCTGTTGACTTGTGCCACAAGACTCGTCTGAAAACAGAAGAGAGTGAGAGTTGGGCTGCAAGCGGAGCTGGCCGGGGCAGACACGGGAGGGGCTTCCTGGTGACGAGGCAGTGGAGGGGGCTTTCCGAGAAAAGCCGCCTGTCCCTAAGCAGTTTCAGCGCACGCGTGTGCAGCTGTGTAGCAGTATGTAAGCCGTGCTGTAGCTCAGAAACACCCGGTCAGAATGCACATAACCAGATATGTGGAGCCTCAGCTGTTTGTGTACGACAACGCCCGTATCTGGATTCAGGGCCAGACTTGGGATAAGCATCGTCAGGCCTGAGGGCATAAAATACAGACAGTCTCCATATCCTGCCTCTCTGTCTGAGAATCCTGCCACAGGCTCACTCCCCGCGATGGCCAGCGCTGGGCCAGACCAAAGCCAGGAGCCTGGAACTCCATCCAGGGGTCCAAGCACTGGGGCCACCTTCTGCCGCTTTCCCAGGCACGTTAGCAGGGGAGCTGGGTGGGACGTGGAGCTGCCGGGGCTGGAACCAGTGCTCACGTGGGATGCCAGCGTCGCAGGTGGTGACTTCACCTACGGCACCGTGATGTGGCCCCCTGGTCCTGCATGTCTTGAACAGAATTCCTGAATCAAAAATGTGTGTATGTTGATGCTTCTGATGCATGAATGCGTCTCTGTACAGACTTAAGGATCTGTCATCGGCGACTGAGCTGCGGCGTTTCTGAGTTGGGGTGGCGGGGTTGTCTGTGTGGATGTGTGGGGCAGTAGTTCAAACACGGCTTGTGATGCCTGCGTCCCGTATTGCAGGGCTGTCTGGGTGTGGTTTGTGGTGTGGCAGCTAACGTGCAGCCTGGGTTGCCTGCGTCCCCTATTGCAGTACCTAGTTTGAGTCCTGGCTGTTCTTCAGTGCAGCCTCCTGCTAATGTGGACTCTGGGAGGCAGCAGGTGAGGGCTCCAGTACTTGCGTCACTGCCTCCCACGGGGGAGACCTGGCTGGAATGACTGGCTCTGGTTTCAGGCTGCCCAGCCTGGCTGTGGAGTGGACCAGCAGGTGGAGGATGTCTGTCTTTGCCTTTGAAGTGAATAAATGAACTTAAAAACAGAGGTATATCTTGAATTCTGTCAGTACCTAATGTACAGGATATGTCCTGTGTTTCTCTCTGCAAACACGCACACACACGCATGCATAGCTAGGAGGTTTTGGAAACATGTGAAATGGTGTTCTGAGTTTGTGCTTGGCCTCCACAGCACTCCTGTATCGATGAGAAAGATGAGTAATTCCATTTCTTAAAGTGTTTAGTAATCAAATCAAAATATAGAGAAATTGGAAAAGAAAAGATGACAGTGGCAGCCATAAATGATTCAGCCAGCTTAAAGACACACAGCTATTAGACAAGGAAACTGAGACCTGCAACTGCTGAATAGGGCAGTGTCCTGAGCGTGTGAGGTGTTCAGGTGGGATCAGTCTCTCATGCCGCACTGCTTAGAGAGGCGGGAGAGGAGTCTTTGAGTCTCCCACAGAGCACACTGCTCATGGAGTGATGCGTGCTTAAATCCTGGGTTATCCGAGGACAAGATCAGACGTTGTGTCTGGCTCATCGGAGCACTGTGATGGGAAGGAACAGAGCTGAGCTAGAGGATCCTTGACGTTTGCGTAGCCTCCCCTGAGAAAGCTTGGAAGAAGCCAGGGCTGGGAGAGGGCAGTGTGGACGAGTCCGGGTTAGGAGATGCGGATTTCATGTGGACCCGAGATGTGTGCAAACACTGGTGCAGATCGGTGTCCTGGCCTCCTCCTGGGCTGGGACAAGTGTGTGTGTCTACGTAGTGGGCACGTCCTCTGCTGGGGTCCACTTCAGTGGGAGCTGCACTAGGTAACCTTCAGGGCCGTTTCTAGCCCTGACCTTCTGAGGACTTGCGGCCAGACCATCCCTGTGGCCCCGGCGTGGGGCGGCGTCCCAATGCCGGCTCCCACAGTGCAATGTGCAAGGCGACCTGGGGATGGGCTGTGTGACAGGGCCCGGTGAGCGACTCAGCTGTCTGCCCTCATCTGCTGACGTGGGGATCCTATTACACACGTACAGGGCTAATAAAAATTTACTAATTTTAAAATCAGCGCATTGAGAATTAAGATCTCATTTTTATGGTGTTAATTTGAAAATGAGTGTTGAGAGTCAGAAGCGTTTCCAACACTAACGGCAATTTTGTCAGGAAGAGAGACATTTCATAATGCAGCGAGAAAATTGACAGTGGAATTAGAAAATAAATTAGAGTAGATGCTAGCGGAAATAAAGTGGAATGGCTTTGAAAGGAGAATAAGAAGGGGAGGAAATTGGTATAAAGGCAGATTAAAGGAACTGCACCATGCTGAGGTCTGGAAACCGTTTCTACTCGGAGTGGAGCAGACACGGGAAGCAGTGGTCCGAGGAGCAGGTTCCGTGTGTGGAGGAGCAGGTCCCGTGTGTGGAGGAGCAGGTCCCGTGTGTAGAGGAGCAGGGTCCCGTGTGTGGAGGAGGAGCGGGTCCCGTGTGTCCGAGGAGCAGGGTCCCAGAGAACGTGAATCCAGAGCCAGGATGGGAGGCAGCCTCTGGCTTCCTGTCACCGAGGGGTTTGGGCTGGGGAGGATTGGTGAAAATGCGGGAGGATGGAGACCAACTTTGCTTCCAACGTCAGTTCTGTCCCTGGGCAGCTGGGTGCCCCGGGGGCGTGAGTTACTGCTGCGGAGTCTACAGGTGTTAGAGCAGCTTGTGTGATTCGGGGACACGGTGCACCTCCTGGCTAGAGAGGCCCAGGAGCCCTGCATCTGAGTCCCTGCCCAGCGGGGGATCCTGGCCCCAGAGGCCTGGGAAGTGTTTGCTCAACACAGGCTCAAGGAACATGCATCCGTGCATGCATTTCTACGTTTAAGTCGCTGCTGTTTATACTTGTGCATAGTGAAATATTGACATATTTGTGTGATATGAGAAATTCTAGCCTATTTGCCTTTTAAAGCTGCAGGAAGTAAATGCCCACAGACTTTTGCCCACGCCTCTGCACGGGTTACATAAAACTGATACAAATCGGTAGGAAACAGGCCAGTGGCATCTGTTCTCTAACGTGTCACTGTCCGACTTTTCATGGCATCAGAGGGGCCAGCGGGAGTCAGGGTGGGCACAGGTGCCTAGGGATAGAGGAGTGGAAGCCGGGGCAGGGGGAAGCAGAGGAGGAGGAAGGAGGCCCCGCAGAGGGACCTCAGCTGGGCAGGGCCACCTGTGCCCTGGGACAGCCTGGCTCTGTCAGGGTCGCTGCCTGCCAGGATCCCTGACAACAGTTTCTGCTGCACCGGCTCCGACCCTGTGCGGCGGGAGGCTGGACGGGCAGAGGGACCCAGGCCGCCGAGGCCCACCGTGACTCAGCATGAGAGCAGCAGGGACTGGCCCTGTGATTCCGGCAGCACAGAGGTGTCGGGCAGGGGGATGGACTGTAGGTGATTGTTCTCCCAGCTGTGGAAGGGGCGGGCATTGTCTCTGCATCACCAGGTTGAGTGAGGATCCGCACTCTGGCGCTGTCCATAGTGACAGGGGCTGGAAGACACCTGCCATGGTTACGTCAGAGTCTGCTGGACACACAGGGGAGGATGGCGGACCTCTCGGGCCCCTCGCACCCACACAGGGCAGCTCCCTGCCAGCCTTCAGCCTCTGCCCGCTCCCTGAGACACAGCGGGGGAAGTGAGCGAGGCAGACCGGATGCAGTGCCACTTAGAGGCCAGCTGGTCACTTCACACCAGGTTCTGCCAAGGTGGGAGCAGTGGTGGCCGTGTGAGCTGTCACTCTGGCTGCCTATCTCATCAGGCCTTGCTTTATAAAGCAGCTCTCTGCAGACTCTGGGCGGCTGGGACTGCCAGCGCCCCCCCCCCCCCTTTCCAGGGCTGTTCCTTGCACCACAGAGCCCTTGTGGGCGTGGCCTTCTCAGACAGCTTGAGAATTGCACCCTTAACATGGGGGAGGGGGAGGGATGGGGGCTGGCCTCACCGTCCTGCCTAACATAACAACAGCAGCGTGGGGAACAGGAATCTGCCCTTTTCAGAGGGTGAACAGTGGCAGGTGGCCAAGAGCTGTGATCTTGGACACGGGGACAGCCCAGGTTGTGAGTGTGGGACTGGCCTGCCTCCCTCGCGGGGAGTGTCCAGGCCACGGTGCTGGAAGGGAATACTCAGGAACGCTGAGGGTCCCGATGCCTCTCAACCTGTGTCTGCGCTGGGTTATGTTTCTTGAAGCTGGCAGTGGAACGTTTCCATCTTCTCACTTACGCATGTAGCACATTTCATCGAGAACTCGGGATCTTGCATGGTTGCTGTCAGGAGAGAACGTCACTGATCGTTTTGATGTGAGCGAGACTAGATAGGAGGGAGACTGCAGCATGAGCGAGGGAGCAGATGAACAGTGCATTCCAGAGTGAAGAGTGTGGGGAACCACAGGCTGGCCACCTGTGGGGTCCTCCTCATTGCACTGCCTCATCCTGCAGAGCAGAACAAGGTCAAGGAAGTGCTGAACAAAAGACTTGCAAACAACCTGATGGGATGAGATGCACCTCAACCTAAGGATATGCATGACCTTTGATCTGATCAATGGACTGCTTGCCCTAGGGCACTGAGAATGGATAAAAGACCATGTTAGGGGCAGGAACGGGAGCAGTCTCTTCAGTCTTTCTCTCTTTCTTTCTCTCGGCTGCTTCCCTCTCTTTCTTTCCTTTCCTTCTATCACTAAAAATAAAAGTTCCTGGAGAACCAATCAAACAGTGGTCGTGTCGTGCGTGAATCCGTGGGTCGGACCTTCGCTGGCGAGGGTTCCCAATAGAAGAGGATCCGTGTGGCCGATGTCACAGTTGGCGGGTGAGGAGGAAGAGATGACGGACAGGTTGAGGTGAGCAGCAGGCAGGGGCTAGAGAGTTGGTGCAGAGTGGAGATCCTCCGTCCCTGCAGCTGGAGCCCTGGATGCTGGCTAGATGTAGACGTGCTGGCTAGATGGAGACGTTACAATGCGTCTGGCGGGGCTGGTGTTGTGGCATAGAGGGTCAAACCTCTGCCTATGATGCTGGCATCCCATACAGGTGCTGGTTTGAGTCCTGGCTGTTCTGCTTCTGAACCAGCTCCCTGCTAATGGCCTGGGAAAGCAGCAGAGGATGGCCCAAGTGCTTGGGTTCCTGCACCCATGTGGGAGACCTGGAAGAAGCTCCTGGCTTTGGCCTGGCCCAGTACCATCCATTCCTGTCATTCGGGGAGTGAATGAGCAGATGGAAATCTTTCTCTCTCTGTCTCTCCCACTTTTTCTGTAACTTTGCTTTTCAACCAAATAATTTTTTTTAACAAAAAGATGTGTCTGGCCTAAAACAAATCTGGTTACTGCAAACAATTCATTTCCCCTAGGACAGAAACCCCAGGTCTGAGATTTGTTAACTGTATTATTGTTAAAATAACTGGGTTTTCCAAAGAAAGTCAAGACACTAATGGT
>CM027389.1:1466098-1500538 GCA_015711505.1 Sylvilagus bachmani
TGCACTGCTGTCTTGTATGCACTGCTGTCTTGTGTGCACTGCTGTCTTGTGTGCACTGCAGTCTTGTGTGCACTGCTGTCTTGTGTGCACTGCTGTCTTGTGTGCACTGCTGTCTTGTATGCACTGCTGTCTTGTGTGCACTGCTGTCTTGTGTGCACTGCTGTCTTGTGTGCACTGCTGTCGTATGCACTGCTGTCTTGTGTGCACTGCTGTCTCGTGTGCACTGCTGTCTCGTGTGCACTGCTGTCTCGTATGCACTGCTGTCTCGTGTGCACTGCTGTCTTGTGTGCACTGCTGTCTTGTGTGCACTGCTGTCTTGTGTGCACTGCTGTCTTGTATGCACTGCTGTCTTGTGTGCACTGCTGTCTTGTATGAATTGCTGTCTTGTGTGCACTGCTGTCTTGTGTGCACTGCTGTCTTGTGTGAATTGCTGTCTTGTGTGCACTGCTGTCTTGTGTGCACTGCTGTCTTGTATCTGCATCTGTTAAGGACAAAACTGCCCCTGTGGAGAGTGCCTTGCTCACTTTGCACCTGACTCACCATGAGCCGTGCACTTGCGTCACTGCATCCCTGGCCACTGAGGTGTGTGGGCTTCAACACTGCACCGTGAGAGTTTTCACTCATGACTGTCCCTGAGCTTGGACTTCTGTGTTCTTTGTTCCCATCCCATGGACTGAGGGAAGAATTCTCCCAGTGGCACAGAGTGTATTTGAATAGCACGTGTCTTCCCTAACAACAAATACAGAGCCAGGAGCTCCACACGTTCTTACTCAAGCTGCACCCGGGAGCTCAGCTGCCCGCTGTCCTTGAGTTTACCTCCCAGACCTCAGCATCCTCCGAGGACGGTGCGTGGCTTCTGCTGTGAGGTTACACTTGCAGGGGCATCCCGTTGCAGTTGGTTTCTGGCCACTCAGCCACTGGACAGCTGAAGAAAAGAAAATGTGCGGGAGGGAGACCCAGTGGGGATTTTTCATTTTAATGGTATGGCCCTCACATGCACACTAAGACTTCTGTTTTTATTAACAGTTTATGCTGCATTTCACTGTAAGATAACAGTCACTGTGGAATTATTAGGGGCTAAGTTCACTGAAGTCTTTTTGATAAAGTATTGAGGGAATCTCGAGAGTCCTTGTGGGCATTAAGTGGTGTTGGTGTTGTATTTTGAGCTGTGGTACTTTTCATGACGTTTTCTGAGTAAGACGTGAGTCCATGGCGTCGTTTGCTGATGGGTTGTCACACGGAGCCGGTCTGTATCAGGTAGGGGGGGTGACACTGAGACCTCGCTGGCGGAGCACTTACCTCCACCCCACGCATTTGGGCAGCGGGTGGTCATTTTCTGGATTCTTCTCTGGGATCCTGAGTATATGAGCTGGGTTTTCCCATGGCTGTGGGCTCCGCTGGGCCCTGACCTTGGACAAGCGTCTGCTCTGTTAAAAAGTCGTTGGCCCCGAGGACTTCTGTGAGCTCAGTGCTCTGCGCACGGCAGGCACCTGCTGAGGTTTGTTAAACTGAGGCAGATGAAAACAACTGGTTTGTTTCATTTCACTCGTGCTCTCAGGATCTCTCTCCTACAGCAAAGCCTCCCCGGCTGATGCTCAGGGTCTGTCGGTGTATGCTCCCCGTGATCCTCCACTCAGATGGTGACACAGGGCATCGTCACCTGCCCAGAATGCCCCGGGGCTTTCCCAGCAGCAGTGGCCCCTCCTCTGCCCTTGAGCACCCCCTTCTGACTCGTGGAAACGGGGCATGCTCGCCTCCTCTGCCTGCTGTCTTTGGCTCAAGGTGACCTTTGAAACGCAGGTGGATCCTCCTGTTGTTTCTGGGAGTGTCCATACTGTGGAATATACCTCCCCTGTCTCCTGTTGATGGGCTCTCAGGGTGCTTCCGGCTTGCAGCTGTTGTACATGACACGGTTGTGAGTGTGCGGCACAAGCCATCCTCCAGTGGTGGTGTCGCTGAGTGCCACGCGTGTGTATCCATGCTGTATGTGGTGGTCCCCATCACGTCCAGGGCTTCCGTCCGGACCCCCCGTCCTTGGCACCGTGGCTCGCCAGCCTGAGTTGCCACTGTTCCCATGGGCGTGCCTCGTATCCCATGTGGCTGCCTGTCAGTCTTCTTGGTGAGTGCTGATTGCCTGGCTCCTGTTTTCAAGTGGAGTGTGCACACCCTGACCGCCTCATGGAATACCTAAACATGGCAGCACAAGAAGAAGCAGTCTGTGTCTGTGTTTCGGTCGCTCGTGTGAAAATGGGATACTGGTACCAGCTCATCCGTGTGGTCTGGAAAGTGGGTGAGAGGACTTCAGCCAAGTGTCGGATGCGAGTTCGTCCGTCCGTCACTGTTGGTGCCGTGGCACAGGCTGGCGTGCTGGTACTTGGTTACCTCGTGCTGAGAGCAGGAACAGCCCAGGCCTTACAGCTAGGATTCAGACCTGCTGGCATTGTCCCTGATGAGCTGTGTGCCTGCAGCCAGGCTCAGAGTTCCTGTCTCACTCTCCTCACCCACGTACGAGAACAACCTGCGCCTACGTCACAGAGCTTTTTGACATTTGATGGCCAGATTTCCTGGCACATAGTGATTTTTTATGGCTGTTATTTATATGTTTGTTATGGGTACAAATAACCAGGAGTAGTGATTTACTTGAACATTCTCATTTTCAAATTTAATTGTTAAAATGTGAATTTTGATTCAGTGACCGGGCTGACCTGAGTACTCACAGGGGTGTAGGGTGCCGAGTTGGGCCTGCCACACACAGGGCATGTCTCACGCATGCGCAGCACTGTCCTGGAGTTTCTGGGGCCTCGGATGCACTGTAGTGGTGGGCTCTCGAGGGCCACCCTCCTGCAGGAGCGGCGGCGTCTGCGCATGGGTCGCTCATCGCAGAGCCAGCAGGCCTGCCCGGAGGAGGCGGGCAGGAGCCTGGGAGCTAGCACAGGTGCATCCTCACCAGGCTTTATGGCCTGAAGCAAGGCTCAGGGCCAAGCCCCAGGGAGGGCCCAGGTGCAGGGAGGGGAGAGCTGGGGCTTTTCTGGTTGCGCACACAGCCGCTGAGAGCCCCTTCCTGCAGACAGAGTCCTGCTTGTTGGGGACGCTCTGCCCGGATCCCTGCTGCTTCTCGGAGCCTGTCTTGTCCTGACACCTTTCTGGACGTGTTCCGCATGTGATCCGTCGCTGACTTTTTATTTCCTCCTTTGCACTGTGGGCACTGCGTTGCTTTCTCTTGCCGAGGCTTCCGGGGATGTAGTGGATGAAGCTGGTGGCAGTGGGCATCGCTGTCCTGTCCCAGATCTTGGGGGGATGCTTGTGGCTTGGCTTCCTTCCCTGCGAGATGGGCCGTCACTTGGTCATACACAGCCTGCATTGCTCTGAGGTCTGTTTCTTCTGTACCTGATTTGGTGAGGGTTTCTTAGCATAAAGGGGTGTTGACTTACAAAAACAAGAGTGTGTCTGTACACCAGGAAGGAGCTTGCTGAAAAAGAGACCAAGCAATGCCGTTCACAACAGGTGAAAAACATAAGATATTTAGGAGTAAGTTAATCAAAGAAGTAAAAGATGTTGGCAGTGCAGATTACACAGCACTAATCAAAGAAATTGTAGGGGCCAGCGCCGTGGCACAGTGGGTTAGTCCTCCACCTGCAGTGCCGGCATCCCACATGGGCACCAGTTCAAGTCCTGGCTGCTCCATTTCTGATCCAGCTCTCTGCTGTGGCCTGGGACAGCAGTAGAATGATGGCCGAAGTCCTTGGGCCCCTGCACCCTCATGGGAGACCTGGAAGAAGCTCCTGCTCCTGGCATCCGACTGGCCCAGCTCCAGCTGTTGTGTCCATTTGGGGAGTGAACCAGCAGGTGGAAGACCTCTCTCTTTGTCTCTCCCGCTCACTGTCTGTAACTCTGCCTCTTGAATAAATAAATAAAATCTTCTTTTAAAGAAGATAATTGTAGAGGACACACACACAGAAATATTTCATGTTCACTAATTCGAGGATTAATATTTCTAAAATGCTGATGATATCCAAAGCCACCCACAGATTTGACGCAGTCCTCTTCAAAATACCAGTACCATTTTTAAAAAGAAAAGCAAAAAAAAAGGAATTATAAAATCCATGTAGAAACTTAAAAGAGCCAGAATAGCTAAAACCATTCTGCATATGAAGATCAAAAAGCTGAAGGCGTCACAGTGGCTGGATTCTGAACATACTGAAGAGCTATCAGAGTTAAAGCTTCACGACACCGGCATGGAAGAGGACACACGGATCTGCAGGACAGGGCAGAGACCTGGGCATTAATTCATGACATGCAGACGACTGATTTGGGTGATGCAGGTACGAGACCAAACCCTGGAGGAGGAGGCAGACGGTGTCTAGAAGTAGTGCGGGTGAAGCGCCATGTGCATGTGGTGGTGGGGGAGCTGTCACCCCCATTTCTTTTTTTTTTGACAAGCAGAGTGGACAGTGAGAGAGAGAGACAGAGAGAAAGGTCTTCCTTTGCCGTTGGTTCACCTTCCAGTGGCCGCCGCGGCCGGCATGCTGTAGCCGGCACATCGCGCTGATCCGAAGCCAGGAGCCAGGTGCTTCTCCTGGTCTTGCATAGAGTGCAGGTCCCAAGCACTTGGGCCATCCTCCCCTGCACTCCCAGGCCACAGCAGAGAGCTGACCTGGAAGAGGGGCAACCGGGACAGAATCCGGAGCCTCGACCGAGACTAGAACCCGGTGTGCCGGCGCTGCAGGCGGAGGATTAGCTTAGTGAGCCATGGCGCCAGCCCCCCACTTCTCACCCCAGTACTCAAAATGGATCAAGGACCTGGAACTATGAGGCTTCTCTAAGAAAGTACAGGGGAACATGTAGAAAAGGGGGGGGGGGGAGGAAAAAGGATTTATATTATATTATAATTATATATTATATTCTCAGACCTGAATTTATGCACTGTTTAAGACTAAAAGACAAATTAAAAACATGTTGTAGGCAGGTACTTTTGGAGAAGACCCCAAAAACAGAGGCAGCAAGAGCAGAAGTGGACAGATGGGTCTTCCCCGGCACAGGAATCGAAGCCTCAGCGGAGTGGAGAGAAGCCTCCAGGCGGCCGAAGATGGGTGCAGGGGGCTGTGCCAGACACTGGGCCTGAAGACTCAGCAACAGAGCAGACAGTCCAGTTCTTAACAGGCGTTCTCAAGAGAAAAAGTGCTGGACATCACTGACCACAGCCAGAGAAACACCGCGCCCTCTCAGCTGCCCCCAGCCAGAATGGCTGTCATGAAAAAGCAGAAGTACCAAACACTGGCCAGAATGGGGAGACGTGGCAGCTTGCAGTTGCTGTGGGTGTTCTGTAAATTAGCATGGGAGATTTCTGTAAGAACTAGGAACAGACGTACCGCGTGGTCCAGCAGTCCCACTCCTGGGATGACATCACCGTATCCAGGACAACCTGCTCCGTCAGGTTTGTCCCAGTGCTGTTCACATAGCCGCGATCTGGAATGAACGCATCAAGACAGTGTGGTGTACGTACATGGTGGAATATTATTCAGCCATAAAAAGAGCGAGATTCTGTCATTTGTGGCAAAAACAGAACTGGAGGCCATCGTGTTAAGCCTCACACGGAAACAAGTGCTGAGGCTCTCCCCTGTGCACAGAAGCTAAACGTATTCAATTTGGATGCAGGGTGGAGGGAGGCGGGGTGACAGCAGCCCAAGCAGAGGCAGATGAAGGGAGTGAGTGTCGCTGGTGGCTGTCATTCACAGACCTCTGGTGCACCTGCCCTGAGCGAGGGGCTCCCAGGCTCCAATCACAGAGAGGGAACACCAGGCACACGATCAATCAGCACACAGTTGTAGCAGAATTGAATTGTGGATTTTTTAATGTTGATTTTCCTCTACTTAAATGGCCAAGTAGCAGAGAAATCCACAGAGACAGACAGAGAGAGAGAGAGAGAGAGACTTTACATTTGCTGGTTCAGTCCTCAAATGTCCACAATAGCCAGGTATGGTCAGGCCAAAGCCAAGAGGCCAAAACTCCATCCGGGTCCCCCACGTGGGTTCAGGGGCCCAGGTGCTGGGGCCGTCACTCACTGCTGCCTAGCAGGTGCGGTGTGCAGGAGCAAGAAACTGGTGTAGAAGCAGGGGACACATCACATGATACTGGGAAAATGTACATGGTACACGTAAATTTTTTAAAATCAAGTACAGGTGTTGACTTAGCGCCCTGTACCCCATAACTAAGCATAGCTGAATGAATGTCGGGGTGGGCATGTGGCACGCAGGTGTACATTATTTTTGAGGGTTTCTTTAATGACTTGAAAGGCAGTTGCACAGAGAGGGGAGAAATGGATGTTCCCTCTGCTGTTTCACTCCCCAGATGGCTGCAACTGCCAGGGCTGAGCCAAGCCGGAGTCAGGAGCCTAGACGTCTGCCCAGGTCTTCCACGTGGGCTCAGGGCCCAAGCACGTGTTCCATCCTCTGTTGCTTTCCCAGGCACTTGGCAGTGGGTCTTGAACGGGTGCCCATATGGGATGCTGGTGTCGCTGGCCGTGGCTGAACCTGCTGTGCCAAAATGCTGGACCCGGCTCACGGAGCAGGTCAGGTGGCCAGCTGCAGTGTCAGCATGCTCTATTGGAGGGGCAGCTCGAGTCCTGGCTGCTGTGCTGCCCTGAAAATGTGTCTGGGAAAGCAGCAGCAGGTGGCCCCAAAGGTCCATGCCACCTGCATTAGCCACCAGGATGGAGTTCCTGTTAGCTGCTTGGTCCAGCCCCTGCCATTGCAGCCATATGGGGAGTGAACCAGTGAATGGAAGCTCTCTCGCTCTCTCATTCTCTTTCTGCCTCTACCTCTCTGTAACTCTGCTTCTCAAATAAATAAATAAATCTTTTAAAAAAAGAATAAAAGAATTTAAAAGTGATGAAAAAGAATACTCCATCTTGATTCTTCCTGTAGAAGTTGCTACCGAGCCCTGAGTTTGGTTTGCTGCCGTTTGGATGTCATCAGTGGTTGAAGGCCCTGCTGGCAGAAGTTTGTTTTAAGGAGATGGTCTCAACGAGGCCGAGTCCCCCCACCAGTGCAGCCAGATAGAAACGGCGGAGGCAGCGTGGGGTGGTCCACAGATTGAGCCAGTGGTTGGCTTAGCTCTGTCATCGCCTTTCCCATATATAAAAGGCCTAGAAAGCATAGAGTCTTGGGGAAGAAAGGGAAGGAGTTTGGGTGGGGCATGTGGAATTCCTATGTCTGCAGGCTTTGGGGTGCAGGGTGCTGTGGCTGTGAATGCATTGGGGCTCAGAGGGTTCCGATGATACCGACGCTGCTGGCACGAGGTGGATCTGTATCCCAGGGCCCGTTCCGCTTGAGCATTTCTTTAATGTCAGCGGTAATGTCTTCCAGCAGATTCATTAGTGAGATTTTTTTCCCAGATTTAATGGGTGCTATCAAATAGCATGTTATTTGCAGCTATTAAAATACGTGGGTCGCTTTGTAATTCACATCTAAAAAGAATGCAGTACCTACTGAGTTTTATTTTTAACTTCCCACTTGAAAGGAATCAGACCCTGGGCAAAAACCATATCATCGTACGTTGACTAACCGTGCTACACATTTGGATGGTTTTACAGTTACTTTAAAATGTACGAGGGGTTTTAGAGTTGTGTTAGGGGTCACGTCGCTGGTTTCCAAGGCCGTGCGACAAACACAGATGCAAGTCGGAGGGGAGGGCACTTACCCGGCCCTGCAGCCCCCGCCCGGTCTGCTCACTGAAGGCTGCTGCTCCCCCGCGGCTCTCCCTGCACGGGACTCGGCCACTTTCTCTCCATCCACAGCACAGTGCACGTGGCTTCCCACTTTTCTGGACACCCCTACAAAGTTTAGCTTGTCGTGCCCAGGGGCCGTGGCTATTAGCCTAGTGAGGAGAACTGAGCAGTGAATTAACACTCAATAGATTGTGATTGAATGAGCCATTAAGTGGTTAAATGCATGCATTTTACTGGTCCTTACAAGAGAATGTAATTAGTTACAAATCACGCTTAAACACGCGTCTCATTGTATGCTTAAAGACTGCTGGAAATGTCTAGTTTCCACACAGATTGTGGTCGTCTTCTCAGTCGAATTAAAGCCCAATCTCAACGGTTTTCTTGGGATTTAACTGGCTGGCCTTCAACCCTGCAGTCTGTCCTTGCAGCCATAATGGCTCAGTCGGAATGCGTACCTGTGTATTAATGTTAAACACCCAGCGTTCCAGCCATTGCTCCTCTGAACTAATCACCTAATTAACCCTGCGTTTCCAGAACAGCAGTTCCCAGATGTCTTCCGCATGTGTCAAGCCCTTGACCTAAACGGGACTCTAACGTTTGTTTCTCCCTGTCCACCTCTTTCCCTTTCTCTGCCTCTGTCCACCTGCTGCTTTCTCTCGTAAGAAAGTAATAGAGAATGAATATTAAATTTTTATAAATTTATGCTAAAATGCCAGGAGAAACTAACCTCGTAACTAAATTTGGGAGATGTGTATTTAATAGGTTCTAAATAACAAAGGCCGGGAGTGACATCAAAGGAGTAGCAGGTGGTGTTGCTTAGAGTGCACGCAGGGACGTCTTCCAACATGGAGTGGATGCTGTAGGTGATACACCTGTTACCTACGTGATCCTGATGGTCGCTGCGGGGAGTCAGTGCGTGCATACGTGTAAGAAAGCTTAGTATGTAAAGGAAGCTCCTGGCACATGAGAATTTTTATTCAAATTATCCTTCAGCAATCTTTGCCCATAAAATTTTGGTGACCTAGTGGTTCTTC
The DNA here is from genome assembly GCA_015711505.1 of Sylvilagus bachmani. Lineage (NCBI taxonomy): Eukaryota > Metazoa > Chordata > Mammalia > Lagomorpha > Leporidae > Sylvilagus > Sylvilagus bachmani. The sequence continues at coordinate 1,474,859 of CM027389.1, forward strand.
CTGAGCCACTTGTCCAGAGTCACTTCGCTGCTCTGTCAGAGCAACGTCATTTGCTGTTGTCGCTTCTCAACGTGTCACAGGCGGTTCTCACTTCTGACCCCACTCTTGTTCCTGTGGTCGAGATTCACAGAATCCATCTTCGCCGTGGTTGAGTAAGTCTGCTGATAGCAAATGAAATTCAGAGTGCACAGGAAGTGTATTTCTGACCGAGCTACGGGACAACTTTAAGGTGAGAAAACTGCTCCAGGCGCCAGCGTTGTGACACAGTGGTCTAAGCCTCCGCTTGTGCTCTCGGCGTCCCATGTGGGCACCGGATCAAGTCCTGGCTGCCCCTGTTCAGACCAGCTCTCTGCTATGTCCTGGGAAAGCAGTGGGAGATGGCCCACGTGCTTGGCCCATGTACGCTTTGGGAGACCCGGAAGAAGTTCCTGGCTCCTGACTTTGGATCGGCCCAGCTCCAGCCATTACAACTACTGGGGAGTGAACCAGAGGATGGAAGACCTCTCTCTCTGTCTCTCCCTCTCTCTGAAACTCTGCCTCTCAAAGAATAGAGGGAGGGAGGAAGGGAGGGAACTGATGTGACATTAACATGTTGTCCACAGTGGCCTGCACGGTGGTGTGGAGGGTAAACCTCTGGCTGTGGTGCTGGCATCCTATAGGGGCACTGGTTCAAGTCCCAGTTGATCTACTTCCAATCCAGCCCTGAGCTGTTGCACCTGGGAAGACAGAGAACATGGCCCAAGTGCTTGGGTCCCTGCACCCATGTGGTAGACCCAGAGGAAGCTCCTGGCTCCTGGCTTTGGCCTGGCCCAGCCTTGGCCATTGTGACAGTTTGGGGAGTGAACCAGTGGATGGAAGATTCTCAGTCTCTCTCTCTCCACCCACTCCTTCTCTCTTTGTGTTTCTGACTTTCAAATGAATAAATAAATCTTAAAACAACAACAACATGTTGTTCATAAACTTCAAAAAATCAGAAGAAAACAAAGCACATTGTAAGGCTTAGATTGTTGAACAAGTCTTGAAACAATTGTTTTGGTTACATGACTTATTTTACTGGAAGTTAATAGAGAGAGGTCTTTTTGCAAAATATTTTATATTTCCATGCCATGATCTCAAGTTTAATTCTATTGCTGTATATTATTTTAAATTTGCTTTTCTGGGGCTTGATATTTATAAGAATTATAATATGTAAACTAAGTGATAGAGTAGGAAGTGGTGTTAAGGGGTGGGCCTTGACTCAGCAGTCATGACCCTGCCTACACCTTATCTGAGTGGTTGGTCCGAATTGAGGCTACTCTGCTTCCTGCTGACGTGTGCTCTACGAGGCAGCAGGTCATGGTGCAAGTCCCTGGGTGCCTGGCACCCACAGGGGAGACCCAGATGGAGCTCAGGGCTCCTGGCTTCAGACTCGCCCAGTGAGAGTGAGCCAGCGGGTGGAAGGTCTCTCTATCTTCTCTGGGACTCTCTCTCTTTCCGTGACTCTGCCTTTTAAACAAAATGAAAAAAAGAAAGCCGGTGGTGCTAAGATACGCATGTGGCAGAAACATTTCGTGGGATTTATATTTTTAAATGTGTTTACCTCATTACATCATTTATGTGCTACTTTTTGTTTTGACTGTTATTGATATAAAGAGAACAGATTTCTTGTGTACTATGGGTACATTTCTAAGATGGTAATCATACTCACCCCCAGTCCTCCTCTTTCCTTCCTTCCTGCTTTTCTTTACTCTTTGCAGAGGCATCTCAGTTCCCTCTATTATCGTAGGCTTAATGCACCACTAAGCTTAGTGTTCAGCAGGTAAAAAGTAGGAAGACCGCAGATCCACAGGAGTGTACACAAGGGCTAAAAATGACCATCATATTACAAGATGCTCATCTCATTCCTTCTGGTATTCTATATTAACTGCCGCGTATCACAGAAAGCATATGGTATTTGTCTTTTTGGGGACTGGCTTATCTCACTAAACATAATGGTTTCCAGTTGCATCCATTTTGTGCAATGATAGGATTTCATCTTTTTAATGGCTGTGTGTTACTCCATAATGTCTGTGTACCGTACTTCCTTTATCCAGTCATCAGTTGATGGCATCTGAGTTGACTCCGTGTCTGTGCTATGGGAATCAAGCTGCTTTAAACATGGGGTGCACCTGACTCTTTCATGTGCTGATTTCATCTCCTTTGGGTGAGGTCCCAGGAGTGAAATGACTGGATCACGTGGTAGACTTATAGTTAGATTTTTGAGTTATCTCCTTTTGTTTTCCATAGTGGTTATACTAGTTTACATTCCTAACTACAGTGCATTAGGGCACCTTTTCCAGCATATTCTCACCAGTATTTGTTTATTTATTTATTTATTATTTGATTTTTGCTTGATAGCCATTCTGACTTGAGTGAGGTAAACTTTGTCGTTTTTATTTGCAATTCCCCGATGGCCAGTTATCCTGAGCATTTTTTTCAACTGTCTGTTGGCCATTTGAATTTCATCTTTTGAAAAAGACCTGTTCATGTCCTTTTCTCATTTGTTAAAACTGGATTGTTCATTTTGATATTGTTGAAATTTTTTATAGATCCTGGATATTAATCCTTTTTCAGTTGCATAGTTGGCAATTTTTTCTCCCATTCTGTTGGTTGGCTCTTCACTGTGCTGAGTGTGTCCTTTGCAGGGGGAAGCTTCTTAGCTTAGTCTAATTCCGTTTGTCTGTTTTTGCTTTGATTGTCTATGCTTCTGGGGTCTTTTCCAAGAAGGCTTGGCCTGTGCCAATGTCTTGCAGAGTTTTCCCAATGTTCTCATCTAGTAATTTGATGGTATCAGGTCACAGATTTAGATCGTGGGTCCATTTGGAGTTGATTTTTATATAAGGTGTGAGGTAGGCATCTTATTTCATATATCTGCACACATGGATCCAGTTTTCCCAGGACCATTTGTTGAAGACACTATCTTTCTCCAGGGATTGACTTCAGTTCATTTACAAATTGTAAATGAACAAAGATTAGTTGGTTATAGCTGTATAGATTAATTTCTAGAACATCTATACTGTTCCATTGGTGCACATGTCTATTTTTGTGCCAGTACCAGGCTGTTTTGATTATAGTTGCCCTGCAGTACATCTTGAAATCTGGTAATGTGATTCCCCTAGCTTGGTTTTTGTTATTTAAAATTGCTTTAGCTATTTGGGGTCTTCTGTATTTTCATGTGAATTTTAGTTTATTTTAACATTGTAATATTATCCAACAATAAACTGCATGAAGGTTTGTAAACTGTGAGTTTCTAGAGCAAGGTCAACAGGTGTATGTGTTTTCTTCTTTTGTAAATACAGGTGGCGTTCACCATGTTGTAGACATATGTTTATCTTATTTTTGCACATCACATTTTTTTATCAGGGTCATGTTTTGCGTTCTTCTGGTGACTGCTGGGAATTATCTAGTGTGGGAAGTTAGTCCCCAGCAGCTTATGGCTCAGGTCAGACTCTTCATAGCACAGTGAGGAGTGAATCCAGAGTTGATTCTCGCTGCGAAGTAACTGCTGGCTGCTTGACATCAAGTATCCCTAAGTCTTGCAGGCATGAGCAGTTCTTTCACGTCCCTCAGTGTTAGGAACTAGAGTTGTAGACAGTGCACTGGGTCACTCTTATGTGGGACTCTTGTTACAGAAAACATGTTGTGTGTTGTAAGTTTCAAACATCTTTTCAGTTATCTCAACTTAGTAGTCGTGTTCCATCAGGCCCTGGAATGCAGGCAGATTGGTGCCTGCGAGGACCCCAGACAGCGGGGATGTAGCTGGGAGGTTTCACGCTTTCATCAGCAGTACTTCTGCCTGAAGACCAGGGCCTGGGCCGTGGTAGCCGCGGGCTGTTGTTGCTGGAGCCCAGACAATGGCCTTAGCCATCTTGTTGACGCTCTGAGTGTTTAGCCAGGCGGCCCTGCTCAATTTCCAGCAGCAGCTCTTATCAGAGGAACCTGGGGAACGGGGGCTTTCACGGGGAGCTGTCTCCCCAGCAGGGAAGCGACAGCTGAGTGGATTATCATTTCCGAATGTTGCTGTTATCCCTTCGAGCCGGATTTGTGCAAAGGCATCCTTGCTACGCCCTTGACCTTCCGGTGACGGCGTTGCGGATGGAAATATCTAAATCCCCAAACGTTCTGCCGTGCGAGAGTCAGCGTCTGAGCCCCGTGGTGAAATCACACATGCACACGGAGGCGTTTGAGAACCCATCACTGTGGGGTGGACTCTAGAAGCAAACACTCGTGACGTCTGGGGTGCAAAGGGGAACGAAACTCCAGGCCGACTTAGATGCCGGTGGTGTGCATCGTCCGTGTCTGTGGAGACTCTGTGTTGGCCACTTATCACGCTGTAAATACATGTGTGTACATCTGGTTGGCATTTAGGTGTTTTATTAAGCACAATAAATGCCAGAGGAAATTGAGCTAAGAAAGTTTGTAATATTTTTTACTACCAGTTAAAAAGAGGTTGCGGTTGTAAATGGTTCTGTATATCAGGAATAAATCTGGACCCAGACCAGAGGTGTTTTTTTTTTTTTCCTCTTCTTTTTCATGCCGTGGGCAGAACGGGTGACCTTTTGTGTTGATAGCCGCTTTTTAACAGCTTTTCCTTATGTTTTATTCCTTTTGATTTGTAAGAAATTTGATTATCAGCCTTGAGCAGAAATCGTAATCACGGTGAAAGGAGGCAGGTCATTTAGGGAATAGGCCAGCGGCGTTTGCGCAGTGGCAGGCCAGGTGTGCCCGGCTCAAACGCGCACTCACATGGAGCGCCAGGCTGGGGTCCACAGCCGGGCCTGGGCTTCCGCTGGCCTCGCCTGCCCTCAGAAGCGATGCTGTCTCCTTAACAGAGGTTGCCAGTAGCGTCAGACATGCATGTGCGCAGCTGGGTTGGAACTGGCCTCGTTCCCACTGATGTTTGAGATTTTGGGGGATGGGCCGGGAGGGGAAGGCATCCCCGGCTTTCAGAGACTGTGTGGCCTGGCTCTGAGATGGCTGAGCCATGTGAGGCCGAGACCCGTTGCGGTAGAATCTGTGTGCACTAAGTGGCACTCACACTGAAGTCCCGGAAGCGTCTGTAGGAGTCGGGTTGGGTCTTCTCAGGGCAACTCCAGGCATGCTGGGCGCCGAGGGTTTCGTTTGCACGTAGAAGCGATGGCTGTGCCGCTCGGTTCCCTGAGTAGACGATCGCTGGCCGAGGCCTCTGTGGTCTGGTGTGGGGATGATTTCCTGTAAGTGTAGATGGCGTCCTGGTGACACGCCCATGCTGTGTAGTCCACTCCCGTGGTGGGCTCTGCGAGACTGTAGCTCAGGGGAATCACTCATTCAGTGCATTGTGATGGAAACCCCCAAGCCAATAAGTGCAGCAGAATTCCCTCCACGATTGTCTTTAAAAATTCAGACCTGGGCGTCTTAATTTCAGCATTCACATAAAATTTAAAATTTTTGAATTTCTTGTGTGCTTTCTTTCTGGTCCTTAACTGTGATAGTGCATTGAAACAATGGAATTATTTGCATGTTATCAATGTTGCATTGGAAAGTTTTTGTTGGATGATTCGTCTACACTGTTTACTTTCAAGGACACATATTTGGAGTCGATTTTTAAATTTGACATGTTCCTTGACCCTGATTATGCTGAGTACAAAGGAGAGGGATGGAGTTCTCTCCTCTCTGGATGAAACGCGGTGGTATTGGGGATTAGGAAAATGACCCAGGCTAGGCGTCGCCCTTCTCACATGAGGTGCTCCCAGGCCACCGCCGGGTGTGCGGGGCAGGGGGCCTCCCTATCGTAGGCTGTGGGCGGCGCCTGAGGTCACTGTCAACTTCTGATGAGACTGCACCTTCTGAGAACGTTGCTGCTATTCCATCCCAGTTGGGCAGCCAGTGGGAAACTGTTTATCGATTCATAGACGGCTGACTGAGGCATGGCCAAGCTGGAAAGATTCAGAGACCAACGAGACTGACAGGGAGGGTACTGGACAGCTGTTGGCCTCTCATGGTGACAGGTGGAATTCAGCTTTGAGACTGTATTCCAGGGGCTGCCCTGCCACTTACAGCCGTCGCATGCAGAACCGTTAGCTGTGTTCGCATCTTGACGTCTGGGCAGTTGCTGTGGGACTGGGACGGCGTGGCCATGGGTTTCCCAGTCACTGAGGTTCACAGTGCTGGGTCTCCTCTGTGCTGGGAGTGCACAGCACGGTGTGGCAGGAAGCAGATCTGTGATCTGCCAGTCCACGCACTGTTCAAAGAGGCACACACGTGACGTTGGACAGGGTCCTCCGCTCCCACTGGGAATTAACGCACGGCTGTTCTTGCCTACTTGTGTCGGGCAAGACTCCAGGGGTTACTTCATTTTTATTTTACTTTTGGGTTGGGCATGGCTTATTTTATGTATTTATTTGCTTGTTATTTTTAAAGATTGATTTATTTATTTGACAGGCAGTGTGGTAGAGAGAGGGAGAGACAGAGAGAAAGATCTTCCATCTGCTGGTTCTCTCAACAAATGGCTGCAAAGGCCAGTGCAGATCCAGGTGGAAGCCTGGAGCCTGGAAACCCATCCGGGAATCTCACACTGGTGGCAGGGGCTCGGGTGCTTGGTCCATCTTCCGCTGCTTTCCCCGGATGCATTAGCAGGGAGCTGGATCAGAAGTGGAGCAGCCGGGACTTGAACTCATGCTTCAGTGAGAAATGCTGCCCTTGAAGCAGCAGCTTATCCCATGTGCCGCAAGCTGGCCTCTTTGCTGGGGATTTTCTATCAGCAGTTTGTTCAGTTTCTGAGTATGCGTTTCATCATGGCTGGATTCATCTGGTCTGTTCTCCTGTTCTGATGGCTGCATTTCCAAATCTTAGAACCCTCTCGAATCGTCCTTCCTGTTCCTGCTTTCATAGATTTATGTAATAGATATTTAAATATACGTAGGACAATCTACAAATTTTACCGATACATTGATGACATTATTTTTGTGGATTTTTTAAGTGTGATCACTATTAACTTGAACTTGTGAAACTGTGAGGCGACGGTTTTGGCGTGTTCTCAGGTGTGCAGCTGTCTGCATTGAGTCCAGAGTCTGGTCCAGCGAACACGGGCTCTGGGCTCAGTCGCAGCACTTGCACGTTGCCCTCCCGCAGCCGCTGATCTCCACGTGTGCACCTGTCCCCAACGTCTCTCGTCACAAGAGCAGAGCGGGAGTGTGGCCTGCGGCTGGGCTCCCACCGAGCGCCTGGCGTTGTCCATGGTGTGGCAGGTGCCAGCACGCCGTGGGTGAGTGACATCTGGTACATGGGTGTCTTCCAGTTTTTATTTCTGCAGTTATAAGTGATGCCGCCATGACTGGTGCCAAGGCTCTGTGTGGACACCCGTCCATTTCTCTGTGTGACCTGGGTGTGCACCTGCTGGGCGTGTCACAAGTCTGTGATGACCGTTCTGAGAAGTCACCCATCAAACTTTCCCCGCTCCCTGCAGCAGCAAGTGCAGGCTCTCCCCCTTGGCGTCCTGGGGGCCTTGGTCATTGCTTGTCTTTGTGTTTTGTGACCACAGTCGTCCTGCGCCGATTGAACTGCGTGTGACGGTGGTCTGGATCTGCGTTTCCCTAGCTCCTGGTACTGGAGCATCGGGCCAGGGCCTGTGTCGGTTATAGATCTTCCTTGAAGATTGTCTATTTGAATACTTTGCCCAAATATTAAACAGGGTTATCTGATTTAAAAAGAGAAAACTATTTTGTTTGTGTCAGGGGGAGGGAGAGGGAGGGGGAGGGGGAGAGAAATCACATCCATCGATTCATTCCTCAAATGCCAGCAAATTGACCAGGGCTGTGAGGTCCACGCCCCAAGTGAGAAGTTCGATTCTGGTCTCCCACGTGTGGCAGGAACACGGCTATGAGCCGTGACCTGCTGTACCCAGAATGCACCTTAGCAGGATCCAGGAGCAGGGGTGCGGCCAGGACAAGAGCTCAGGCACTCCGGCAGGGGCTGCAGCTGTCCCGGTAGGCAGTAGGCAGTGTAGCCGTTGGGTCAGATGCTCACCTGGTTGTTAACTGATTTTTATTGCTCAGTTGTAAGAGGTAATTTTATATTCTGGGCATATTTCAGATGTGAAGTATGAGTTTTTTACACTGTTCTCCTTTTTCAGGGTGTTTTAGCTATTTGCACCTCCTTTGGTTTCCACGTGAATTTTAGGACCAGCTTGTCAATTTCTACCTTAAAGACACCTGCAATTTTGATTGATATTCTGTAGAATTTGTAGATAAATTTGCTCTTCACAATTCTAAGACTTCCAATCCACAAGGTGTCTTTCCACTTATCTGATTATTCTGTAATATCTTTCAAGGGTGATTTGTAGTTCTCAGTGTTCAAATCTAATACTTCTTTTATTAAATATATTCCTAAATATTACATTCTTTTAGATGTTATTCTAGATGATTTTTTTTTAATTTCATCTTTGGATTGTTCACTGTTAGTTTATAGGAATGCAAACGATTGTATGCAAGCTTACTATAGCTTTCCTACACCTACCAGATCTAATAGTTTTCTGTGGATTCCACTGGATTCTCTGTATAGAACTCCGTAGCAGCTGTCCATTGAGGCAGTTTTGTGTCTTGTTTCCCAGACTGGACGCATGTGTTGTTTTGTGTTTCCCAGACTGGACGCATGTGTTCTTGCAGGTTTCCCGTGGCAGAGCCTCCGCCACAGTGCCGAGTGGAAGCGGTGAGAGACGTGTCCCTCGTCCTGCTTTGATCTTAGGGGAAGGCTTCAGCCGCTGACAAACAGCTGTGGTCTTAGCTTTCAGTGAGGTTAGCCACGTTCCTTTTTATCGCTGTGTCTAGGTTTTGTCCTGTAGGGGGGCTGCATTCATTCGAAGCTTTTCATGCATCTATAAAGTTCTCATCTGCGCTTTGACCCAAGGGCTGTGACTGTGTAAACACAGCAGCTAGCGTGCTATTCTTGATTCCCAAATGCTGGACTACTCTTGAGTTTCTTGGAAAACCCCAAGAGATTTTGGTCTATATTTTTTTTAAAAGATTTACTTATTTATTGAAAGTCAGAGTTACACACAGAGAGAAGCAGAGGCAGAGAGAGAGAGAGAGAGAGAGAGTGTGCCTTCCATCCACTGGGTTCACTCCCCAGTTGGCCACAATGGCCGGAGTTCTGCTGACTGAAGACGGGAGCCAGGAGCTTCCTCCGGGTCTTCCCACATGGGTGCAGGGGCCCAAGGACTGCTTTCCCAGGCCATAGCAGGGAGCTGGATAGGAAGTGGAGCAGCCGGGTCCCAAACCGGCACCCGTTTGGGATGCCAGCACTGCGGCGGAAGCTTTACTCGCTATGCCACAGCGCCAGCCCCCAGGTCTATAATTTTTATTTGATACCGGATTTGGCTTCTGAGGACTTTCACTTCCACTTCCATAAGGGAAATTAATTTGTGGTTTGCGTGTGATATTCTTGTCTGCTTGGGTTGCAGGATAATAATGCCCTCATTAATAGCGATGTCTCCTCACATTCTGTTTCATGAAAAATTTCATTACATTTTCTTAGCATTCACCAGCTCAACACTGTAGTCACGACTTCCCGGGGAAGTTTCTTGACAGTGAATTCAGGCACTGTTTTTTTCTTGACTCTCGGTGACTCAGGCCTTGGCAAGAGCTCCTCTGTCTCACCTGGGTTATCTGATTTGGTGATAAACAGTGGTCCTTGGGGCTGCCTTGTGGCTCTTTTTTTACATTGCTGTAAGTTTGGTTGTGAGCTCCCCTCTTAGTGTTGAGTTTAGAATATTTGAATATTCTCCATTTTTTTTCTTGGTCCATCTAGCTAAAATTTTCTATTTTATTTATCTTTTTAATGAATCATTTTCTTAGATTTTCTCTTTTTATGTTTTATTTTCAGTATATATTATTTACTCATTTCTGCTAGTTTTAATCTAGTTTACTCATATTTTCCAGTGTCTTAAGGTGAAAGAAATCCTTTTAGTTTTAAAATACAGGCATTTTAAAGCTATAAATTTACCTCCAACCACTGCTTTGGCTGCATCCCATAAATTTTAGTAATTTGTATCATTTTCATTTCTTTAGAAATAATTTCACTTTTGATTTCTTATTTGAGTCCTGGGTTACTTATGACTCAGTTAGTTAATTTCCACATATTTGCAAATTTCCTGAGTTTCTATTTAGCCTTTATTTTTAATTTAATTATTTTGTGATCAGAGGATGTACTTTTATAATAACAGTCCTTTTACATGTATTGAAACTTGTTTTATGAGATTTTATATTACATGCAAAACCTTTTATAGTCTCATAACATCTGTAATATAGGGAATATGTAATTTTCTGTACAGTACCATCTGTAGACTTTTTATGGTGTAACCGAATGTATTGCTGTAGGCTCATGAGAAGAATGTGGGATCTGCTGTTTGCAGGGCAGAATTCTGGAGATGTCTGCTGTTCTGGTTCTTCTGTTTCACCCTCTACAGTCTTGTTTACCAAATGCACAGTTGTATTTCCACTACTAAAAGAGGACTAATGAATTGTCTCGCTGTTATTGAAATTCTGTTTTGCCTTTTAGTTCTGTCAGCTTTCCTTCGTGTAGTTGGATCTGTGTGTCAGGAGCATGCATGTTTATAAGTCTTAAATCTTCCTGGTGGGTTGATGGTTTTTTCCCTATCAGACGTCCCTGTTCGTCTCTGCTGATGTCCGCAGCACAAGTTTCAAGCCTGGTCTTAGGAGTGCCAGGCTCCCTTCTTCTCAGGGCTTGTCAGTGCAGCGCATGCGAGGGGCGGTGGCTTCGTTCTGTGTCCCAGGGCAGGGCGTCCCTGTTTGCTGTCGCCACGAGCAGCTTCCCCTGTGGCTTGCAGAGCTCCGGGGAGACTTGGGCTTCAGGGTCAGCCCCGGCCTCACCGTGCTTTGCCCTTCTTTGCCTTTTGTGCTGTCGGCCGTAGCTGGGTTTTGGCCGTCGCTCTCCCTCTTGCAAGTGTGGTGTGCTGCTGAGACCCTAGGTGGCGTCCGACATCTTAACTAAGTCCCTGTGGCTGACTGTGGGCTGGTCACCCTTGCCCCTGCCCCACCTGCGGCTGGCACTCACCCAGCACCCATAGCGAGGCAGAAGCCAGAGTGCCCGGCTGACAGGAAGTGCCGTCAGACAACAGCTGTGCACCTGTCTTTCAAAGCAGTCGAAGTGTTTTGAAACTTTCTCATTCACCTGGTAAACAGAATGTCTTCCTTGACTGTATCCTCCTGTTTTTCACATGTCTGTGGTTTTTTTTTTTCTTTTTAAAGAATAAAAAAAAAAACAGCTAAGGAGTGTAGCCTGGAATAAAAATACCAGAAACAGAGACAGATGGAACAAAACCACACCTCCCGTTCCCTTTGAAATTCCATTAACGTCGTGTTGGGCCTGACAGACGTCAGTGGGTTCCTGGCTGGGGGCTGCCTGCCGTCCCTGGTGCGTTTGAGTGAGTCATCCTCGCTCCAGAAAGCCGGGCCCCGCAGACTGAGCCGATGACAGATTCTCCCCCTTGATCTGAAAATACTACTGCCTCTCTCCTCCTGTCAGCCCTGGACTCATATTTTGATTTGTAATGTTCTATTGATTTTAATTTGCTTCATTATTTTCTTGGAACCATTAAAGAAATACATCAAACAGGCCCCTCCTTGACAAGAAGCAGGGGAAGTCTTTCACCGATGTTGGAACTGCCCAGTGTTCCTCTGCTGAAGAGTTTAATGACTGCCCGTCCGCTTGCAGTGACCGGAGGTACAGGTAGCACAGAGGGCGTTACCGGAGCGTTTCCGGGAGAGTGCAGGTGCACCTGGGAGAGCGTGCTGGGCTCCCCCGTGGCCCAGCAGCAGGAGCCGTGCTCCCGCGTGCTTCCCACTCTTAGAGCTGATTGGCCTGCATCCGCTGTCCACACCGCCGGCCCCCGCGGTCACGGAGAGGCGCACATGCGTTTGCAGCGTGGTGGAAACAGCGTGACTTGGTGATCACTGCTTGCGTGGAAAGTACTTGAATAGAAAGGAAGTGCGTTTTCCGACATTTGAAGAGTACCAGAGCTTCCGGGCGAATCCCTGCTTCCTGAGTTGTGGAATTAGAGGCGCAGCCCAGTGGTTCGCAGTTAACTGTTCACTGAAGGGCCGGCTGAAAACCAAGGAGAAAGGGAGGGTTTTCACGGTATCAGAAAATGCTTTTTAGAAAAGATGAAGGTGAGAGTATGCAGTGAGCCTGTGGCTGCTTCAGAGTTGCCTTTAGGAACCCAGCCCTCATCTCTATGAGCTCATGACAGGTGCATGTCCCCAGACATGAGGCCAGGAAGACTCCCGTAACACGGCATCCTGGGGACACGTGACACAGATCCCATATGGTGCTGTGCCTTCCCGCTGGAGGGAGACTTCAGAAATGGTCTTCGTCACCTATGAAAGGAGGGCGCATGAACACTGCCAGCCAACACGGGATGTAGGGCACGAGCAGAAGGCGGACTGCACTAGGCCTGAGTTGGTGTCGGCACTGAGCTGTAGCTCGGCGTCTCTGGCCGATGCCGAACTCTTGGTCGTGTGTGAGGTTGTTGCCAAAACCTCTGGGAGACTGCTGTCCCAGTGGACCAGGAGGAGCCATCCTGCGAGACCCTGGAGTCTGTGCAGAGCCGTTCACAGCTCTCCCTGGGACACCTGCTGTCGCCCATAGGGGGAGATTGTTTCTGTCCAGAACAGTTGTATTTTACAGTCTGTGTCACATTAAGAGGGTAAAGAACTCACTCTAACAAACATTTTTAATGAAATGTTTGAGAATCTTGTGTTTTTACATGTGTTGACCCAAGCCAGGAGTTTTGGGATCCTCTGGAATTTTGCTTGGCTACGTTTGCCCGTGTGCTTGTGTGTGGGTGTGTGTGTGGTTGATTTTGTGAGTGTGTGTTGGTTGTTGATACATTAAAAACTACCATAAGAAGCCAGAGTTGTATATGTACCACTGAGAACGTAACAAAAATGAAAACATCTGCAAGCTAGGACCAAAAATGGTACCTTCAGGAAAATGCATCACCTTGAATGAAACTTTGTCACATAATGTGTTGCAAATGAAGTGAAGCAGTATTCAACTTGAGCAGTTAGATAATGAGTGAGGGCCAGCAACATGGGACGGCCCACGTGGGTTGGCGGGGTAAGCCATGACCTGGGATGGTGTCCCACGTGGGATGGCGGGGTAAGCCATGACCTGGGATGGTTTCCCACGTGGGATGGCGGGGTAAGCCATGACCTGGGATGGTGTCCCACGTGGGATGGCGGGGTAAGCCATGACCTGGGACAGTGTCCCACGTGGGTTGGCGGGGTAAGCCATGACCTGGGATGGTGTCCCACGTGGGATGGCGGGATAAGCCATGACCTGGGATGGTTTCCCACGTGGGATGGCGGGGTAAGCCATGACCTGGGACAGTGTCCCACGTGGGCGCCAGTGCCTCTCCTGGCTGCTCCGCTCGCCATCTGCTCCCTGCTGTTGTACCTGGAAAGGCAGTGGAAGGTGGCTGAGCACCTGGGCGCTGCACCCATGTGGGAGACCTGGATGAGGCTCCTGGCTTCTGGCTTCTGGCTCCAGCCCTAGCCTTTGCAGCCATTTGGGGAGTGAACCAGCAGGTAGAAGATCTGTGTGTGTGTGTGTGTGTGTGTGTGTAAATATGGCTTTCAAATACATAAATAACAATGTTTTAAAGTTATATTTCTTTTCTTTATTTAGGATTTGTTTTATTTATTCGAAAGAGTAAAGGTAGAGATAGAGATAGAGAGAGGTCTTCCATCTGCTGGTTCGCTTACCAGATATCTTCAGTGGCTGGAACTAGTCAATCTGAAGCCAAGAGCCAGGAGTTTCTCCCAGGTCTCTCACATGGGTGCAGGGACCAAACACTTGGGCCATCTTCTGCTGCTTTCCCAGGCATAGTATCAGGAACTGGATTGGAAGTGGAGCAGCCAGTACTCGAACTGGAGCCGATATGGGATGTCAGTGCTGCAGGCCAGGGCTTTAACCCATTACACCACAGTAGCAGCCCCATAAATAGCTTTTTGTTTTCCATAAATAACTCTTTAAAAAGAAAAGTGGTAAACCAAAACAACAAGGGTAAGCAAAGCAATGAGAAGGATGCTGCACTGGGTTAGGGTTAGGGCTAGGGTTAGGGTTAGGGTTAGGGTTAGGGTTAGGGCTAGGGTTAGGGTTAGGGTTAGGGCTAGGGTTAGGGCTAGGGTTAGGGTTAGGGCTAGGGTTAGGGTTAGGGTTAGGGCTAGGGTTAGGGTTAGGGCTAGGGCTAGGGTTGGGGTTAGGGGTTAGGGTTAGGGTGAGGGGTTAGGGTTAGAGTTAGGGTTAGGGCTAGGGTTAGGTTTAGGGTTAGGGTTAGGGGCTAGGAGTTAGGGTTAGGGTTAGGTTTAGGGTTTCAATGTTAGGGTTAGGGTTAGGGTTAGGGTTAGGGGTTAGGGGTTAGGGGTTAGCGTTAGGGTTAGGGTTAGGGTTAGTGTTAGGGTTAGAGTTAGAGTTAGGGAGTCTGTGCTAAGGGAGCATCAGTGTCGTGGTGGTGAGGACCCTGGGAGCTCCCTGACACCCAGCTGTGGGCCTCCAGCACGGAACCTGTGGCTTCTGGTCCACCATCCTGCCTCTGCTGGCTTCAAACAACAACAAGAACAATCTCTCCTCTAGGGGCGGATGGAATCGTCATAGGGGCACAGCGGACGTCCCTGCAGCTGGAGGGCTGCTGCGAGGGTCCTTGGAAGATGTGCAGTGTGAAGCAGCCCTGCATGCATGTCGTAGACTTTCACAGCCAAATGAGCATCTCACGGGCAGGTCCCCGGGACTCCGCATGCACTCGTGCTTAGAGGGAGAGCGTTCTAGGTGTGTGCACCAGATTCCAGACATAAACATGAAGGCTGCTCCCTTGTGTTCAGTTCAACTCATTCTTCCTAAAATGATGCCTCTCTGTTGATAGATGAGAAAGCATTAAGTGAGAAATTTGGCAAGGCAGTAAAAATATCACAGCTTAGCTAAGAGACACGGACACCCCCTTCTGTATACCGTCACCCCCACAATTTTAGACTAAAAGTGGATCTCTCTTACAAAACCTGTTAAAATGAACTATTTCTTCTTAATCTAGGTTTTCCTCTTCTCCAGTAAGAATATATAATAAAAATGTTGTTGATAGACATCTGTGAAAGCAATAGGGATAGGTTTCGCCTTAAGAAATGTGCAGTTATTTTGAAAAGTTGATGTATTTGAAAGGCAGCGTGGTAGAGAGAGGTCATCAACCCACTGGTTCAGTCCCCAAGTGGACACAGCAGCAGGGCTGGCCAGGCTCAGGCGAGGAGCCAGGAACGCACATTCGTTCTCCTATGTGGGTGCAGGAATCCCAGTCCCTGGGCTGCTGGTTCTGGGGAATTAGCAGGAAGCTGGACCGCAGCCAGCGCCCACGTCGAAACGTGCAGCTCACGTGACAGAGAGCCGCAGGACCACGGAGGGGAAGTGAAATGGGCAGGTGTCGTGTATACAGGGTGTGTCTCACACACGGACGCACACACGTGAGTGTCCACAGCTTTCACTGATGGGATTATGGGACTTTATTTCCCTGTTAATGCTTCCTCTGTTTTCCTAATTTTGGCCCCAGAAGTGTGACGTGCCCCTCCCCATCTGTGGGGAATGCACTCCAAGGCCTCCACTGGGTGCACAGAACCCAGGACAGGCTGACCCCGCGTGTGCTGGTTGCCTTGCACACACACACGTGGCACGCATGGACGCCTCTTGTGTGGTCTTTAAGTCAACGACGTTGGTATAAGCCGTGAGTCTCAGTAAGACGCAGCTACGTGCCGTATTGAAAGCCGTGCCTTGCTGTTATCGGGTCAGTACTGCCCGTCGTCTCGCTCTCCCTGGTCCCGGGCACACCGCAGCTGCCCTGGGAAAAGCTGGCCTTAGGTGCGGCTGTCTTTGCTGTGCCCGCGGGGCAAACTCCCCTAGTGCACATCTGGGTGACCCCTGGGGTCTCCTGCCAGTTTCTCTCTCCGCACTTTGTTACTTCCCCAAGGTTTCCTCTGAGACCCTGGCCCAAGTCTGCCTGTAGACCCCACCTGTGCGTGCCCTGGCCTCTCTGAGCAGACACCAGGCTGCGGCTCTGTGCACTCTGTGCGTGCTGGTCCCGCATGACTGGACCTGGCCGCTCGTGGGAGCTCTGGGCGCTGTGTCCCAGGCGGGCCTCCTGTGCGGCCTCCAGCACCGCCTCCCTCGTGGAAGTTGTGCCGTGGCGGCGCAGGCCCGGCTGGGATGCTCCATCCTCGGCCGTGGTCTGAGTGACTTGCCACGTTACCAGCAGGATTTGGAGGATACTGTCATGAATCTGGGCACGGGGTCTTCCAGAGGCCATGCGGGAGAGGGAGTTAATGTGGGGGGCACGGACCATGTGAGAAGGTGGCCGAGGGTGGGGGCGCTGGCGGACGCAAGGGTGCAGCCCATTCTTCCCCTGGAGTGTGGTGACACTGGGGACTCTGATGAGCCCGTGGTCTTCCACGATCCAGTGCTGAATCTGGGAACGCGTGGGGGAGTGAAGTGCAGACATGCAGATGTGGTCTCCCTGTGGCGGTCTCCGTGGTGCGTTTGTTCCATCTGCCTGCAAGGACTGGGGTCGGGGCCATAGCAAGGCTTGGGCAAGGTTGCGTCCCATCCACAAGACCCCCGTCAGGTTCCCGTGGAACATGGAGCAGAGCTGAGGAGGAAGTGACAGACACTCACAGGTGGGGGGCGCAGGCTCTGTGGCCCCCACAGGCTCCCCGGAAGTCTCAGGACTGGGACCGGCCACACCCAGACTCCCACTAACAGGTGGAGTGGGGCCAGCCCTGGGGCGGGAGTCACTGGTTTTGTGTCTTAGTCCTTAACTAAAAAGCTTAAAACATTAAAAAAAAAATTGAAGAAATAGAAAAAGGTTTGTAGAATAAGGATTTAAAGAGATGGAACATTTTTGTTTGGCTAAACAGCCTGTGTTTCAAGCTAATTGTTGAATTTAAAAAATGAAGGACGTTCACAGGTAGGTATGCGACAGAGGCTGGAGTGGGTTCCTTACTGAAGGAGGAATGCTGTTGTTGCGAGCGTGTGTAGCCAGAGCGCCCAGGCGTTGGTGACACCCAGGGCAGTGGGCGGCCACGGCCAGGCCTTCCCCTCCAGCTCCGAGCCCCACAGTGCTGCCAGTCCCGTGAGCTCCCTGTGGGCGCCCTGCACCTCTCCTGTGCCTGCGTGTGCCCACATGCGTGGACGCCTGCCGCTGGCTTCCGTCATGTGCAACTAACATGCACAGGCTTGTAGCCGAGCGCGTGGGCCCACACGGCGGGGGGGGGGGGCGCCTGCCTGGGCTCACGGTGTGCCCTCTGTGACGACCACACAGCGGCAGCTTCACCTGGTGGCACGCATTCCCACATCTGGCAGTGTGTCTAAAACCCTGCAGTTTGGGTCTATCTGTGCCAGAGGGGAGGGCAAGATACAGAGGAGTAAAAAAGTCACCGTGTCTCAGTCCTTAGCAGATGTATCCATACGTTCACACGTGGATGCTTGATAGCTATCAATGTTTCCTTATCAGATTCATGTCACTTATCAAAAGCATTGTCCTGGACGTCTTATGTCCATCGTCTAATGTTTACAGCTACAATGGTGCTGTGCCTTCAGACCCCGGGATTGTGCAAAGATGTTTAAGAATGACAGCTGTGGCACAGTGGGTGAGGCCCTGCATACATTGCTGGCATCCCATATGGGTGCCAGTTCAAGTCCCGGCTGCTCCACTTCTGATCCAGCTCTCTGCTATGGTCTGAGAAAGCAGTAGAAGATGTCCCAAGTTCTCCCACCCATGTGGGAGATGTGGGGGAGGCTCCTGGCTCCTGGCTTCAGATCAGTGCAGCTCCATCCGTTGCTGCCATTTGGGGAGTGAACTAGCAGATGGAGGACCTCTCTCTCTCTCTCTCTCTCTCTCTCTCTCTCTCTCTGTAACTCTGCCTTTCAGATAAATAAATAAATATTTAAAAAAAGAAGAAGAAGAAGAACTGCAGCCTTTTGGATGAGCCGTGTCTGTAGACCACGTGTTTCCGGTGGACGCTCCTTGGTTCATCACGGGGCTTCACAGAAGGCAGTTCAGCCTACTGCAGCCCCTCGTGAATAATAAAGAAATGATCCTGGAATTTTCTGGGGTTTCAAGGAGCGTTTGCTTTGTGTACCTTGTACATCAGAGTGTTGGGTGCCTTAACCTCTACTTAGAAACCCTGCTCACCTCCACAGAGGGAAGGGTCAGAATGTGGGGGTGGAGCCCCCATCTGCTCGTCCTCTTGTTGGGGCAGGAGCTGGGCCGTGGTTTCCTGCAGGACCCTTCAGCTCCCAGGTTTCTGCTGCCCAGCAGTGACCACAGGCGCTAGTGCTGGGCTCGGGAGGAAACTCAACCGGAGCTGCTGGGGACAGTGGTGGGGACAGGGCGGTCCCCAGCGCTGTGGGGTCCACCGTGGCCGAGCTGCCTTGTGGTGGTCTTTGCTTCACCCTGGGTGTGACGTGTGGGTCCATGCGCTGTCCCTCTTATTACCTGCATTCCGTGGTAGCATGGGGTCTGTGACCTCCATGTCCTTTGGTTGGGATCGTCAGGGTGAATGGCACCTGGATTCTGGTTTTGAAGTCTCCGTGGCAGCAGAGCCGGGTGCTGCACGTGTCTCGTGTCCCTGTGGCTGCCGTCGGTTGGCTGTGCACGAGGACAGTGCCTGCTGCTGCATTGGAAGCCGTGGACGCCACGGGCAGGAAGCGGGAGCGCAGGGGGCAGCGCCTGGCTGCTGACTTCTCCCAGGTCCCATCAGCCCTTTCCTGCGGCAAACAGCCCACGTGCACCCCGGTGCTGCCTGCTCTTCGGGGAAGCTGAGTTACACTGAAGAAGCAGCACAGTGGCAGCCCTGCACAGCTGTGTGATGTATTCTAGAATATTCCACTCCAGTAGAAGCAGCTAACAGTGGAATCTCAGGGCACAGCCTCAAGGAGGCAGTGGTGGGTGCACGGAAGCCGTGTGCACTGTCGGATCCCAGAGAGGCAGCACCGGGAACCTTGGTTTTCCGAAGGAGAAGGCTCCTTGTTAAAATGCGGCTTGCCGAGGCTCCATCTTTAGCGTGCACATACTAGACACTTCCTGCGTCGGGTTTCCTGCACTGAGGTTTTACTGCTTCCCTTCATGTGAGCATTCCGTGTGTTCCCTGGACGCCTGCAGCCCTGTCTGAGCTGGGCCCCCTCTGGAGGTGTGGGGCACGCAGCCTCCATCCCAGGCTTCAGACCGTGTGGCTCAGAGGACCCCGTGCAGGTCCAGTTCTGCCCTGAGAGCAAAGAGGGGCAGGTGTTTGTCCTGGCATCGCAATGCTGCTCGGCCTGCACCCCGTGCCAGAGGGCTCTGCTTTGGGTTCCAGCTAATGCAGACCCTGGCGGTAGCAGGTGATGGCTCAACTACTCGGGTCCCTGTCACCTCTGTGGGAGGTGAGGGCTGACATCTGGCTGCCAGGTTTGGACTGGCCCAGTTCTGGGTGTGGGGGGTGTTTGGGGAGTCAGTCATCCTATGGGAGACTCTCTCTTTCTCTCTCTCTCTCTCTGGTACATTTTTTTTTAAAGAGAGGGAGACGAGTCTTATGTTGTATGATCTGAGCCTCATTTTAACCCAGAGTGGGAGAGGTTCTTTGAAAGCCGTGTCTATGTATTCAGAACCCCTGTCCCTGGATTGTGATGGGGATCAGGGAGTGTGGGGCCACATGGAGGAGCGAGCAGGAGTAGCACCTGTTTGTTTGTTTGGTTTGGGAAACAGGAGCCCCATGTAGCAGCGCCGAGGCGTGTGAGCCCCTCCCTGCCCATGCCCCAGGCTGCACAGAGCATCACGCGTGAAACACGCAGCAGGTTCCGCATTCAGCAGAGTGCACAGAGGAGTGGCGGTCCTGTGCTGGCAGGCAGGGACTTGGACGCTGCGCTCACACCTGTGCACCGTAGCCATGAGGTGGCGGCGACCCCAGAAGCCCACGGCTGGGTGAGCGGATAAAGGATGGAACAGCACTGAGCCATACAAAGGAGCGACAGCATGGATAGCCCTGGAGAGCCGTGTGGAGAGTGTGGACAGCCCTGGAGAGCCATGTGGAGAGTGTGGACAGCCCTGGAGAGCCATGTGGCAAGTGGAACCAGCCAGAAACCAAAGGAAAAGTCAGAGTACGAAACCACTGGTAGGACCTATCTGGCGTCATCCATGGCAGAGGTAGAGAGTGCAGCGAGCTCTGGGTGAGATTTGGCAGTGGTGGTGGGGATGGTGGAACAATCTTGTGGGCGTTCTTGATGCACAAACCGCACACTTTGAGGCTCTAAGCGGTCAGCGCCCATGCGGCGTGAGCTCACTCTGCCATCACAGCCCTGTCACCACGGTGTAGAGCTGTTCTCCCCCAGAGTCCACTGTGTCTGACACCCTAAGCAGATCCCAGCGCCAGCACAGTGGATGGTGTCGGGTGCCTGCATTCCAGCAGGGCCGTGGCGAGCTGGCTTTCCCCATGTCTCCGTGGTTCGAGGGAAGCCAAGGCGCTGCCTGTGGGGGTCCGTCTGGGCTGAGTGGTGGCACCAGCACACGTGACGTGTGCTCTGCACAGCTGCAGTGGACTTCTTCCTGGATGAGGTTCCCTGCAGGATCCGGAGGGGCCTCGTGTGCCTGCAGGAGAACGGGGTGGACAGTGGAGAAAGCCCGGAAGCTGTGCGATGTGGGAGGGGCCTCCGTGCGCCTGCAGGACAGCGGGGTGGACAGTGGAGGAAGCTGTGCGATGTGGGAGGGGCCTCTGTGCGCCTGCAGGACAGCGGGGTGGACAGTGGAGGAAGCCGTGCGATGTGGGAGGGGCCTCCGTGCACCTGCAGGAGAGCAGGGTGGACAGTGGAGGAAGCCGTGCGATGTGGGAGGGGCCTCCGTGCACCTGCAGGAGAACAGGGTGGACAGTGGAGGAAGCCCGGAAGCTGTGCGATGTGGGAGGGGCCTCCGTGCGCCTGCAGGTCAGCAGGGTGGACAGTGGAGGAAGCCGTGCGATGTGGGAGGGGCCTCCGTGCACCTGCAGGAGAGCAGGGTGGACAGTGGAGGAAGCCGTGCGATGTGGGAGGGGCCTCCGTGCACCTGTAGGAGAGCAGGGTGGACAGTGGAGGAAGCCATGTGATGTGGGAGGGGCCTCTGTGCATTCCATCTCCTGGAGACTTATGCTTCTGGGCGCGGATGTGCACGATGGGTGCAGCTTCTTTCAGGTGTGTGTGCAGGTGCTAGATTTCTCCCACTGCTCCAAGTTCCAGACTGGAAGCGACCACCCACTGCCGCTGTGAGTGGGGTGCACCTGATGTCACGTGGAGACTGCTGGAAGCCAGACCGGAGGCAGCTTCCAGGGCTGAAGTACCTAGAACTGCGGCAGACCCGGGCAGCAGAGTGTTGTGGACCGGACTGCAGACATCACAGCAGGGAGCACCTTGCCCAGGGTCACATTGTTTGGTTTTTTGTTTGTTTGTTTATTTTTTATTTTATTGACAGGCAAAGTTAGACAGTGGGGGAGAGAGAGAGAGAGAGAGAGAGAAAGGTCTTCCAGATAGCTGCTATGGCCGGTGCACCGCGCTGATCTGAAGCCAGGAGCCAGGTGCTTCTCTTGGTCTCCCATGGGGTGCAGGGCCCAAGCACTTGGGCCATCCTCCACTGCACTCCCGGGCCACAGCAGAGAGCTGCACTGGAAGAGGGGCAACTGGGACAGAATCTGGCGCCCCAACCGGGACTAGAACCTGGGGTGCCGGCGCCGCAGGCGGAGGATTAGCCTAGTGAGCCGTGGCGCCGGCCTCCCAGGGTCACATTGCAGTCAGTGGAGAAGCTGGGACTCCCGTTGGGCCTTTCTCTCACGTTAACCCTTTCCTGTGCTAGGTCGCCCAGCCCCTCTGCATAAAGCGCCTCCCACCTGCAAAGCCAGAGAATCCTCAGGTAGAGACCTGCCTGCCTTGGAGTTTGGCAGAGCCACAGCTCCCTCACGGTGATTGAGGGGAGTTCTCCAAGCGTGCCCAGGATCACAGGTGTGCGTGTGCCCGTGTGTGTCCGTAGATTGCCCAGGATCACAGTTGTGCGTGTGCCCGTGTGTGTCTGTAGCTTGCCCAGGATCACACGTGTGCATGTGCCTGTGTGTGTCCGTAGATTGCCCAGGATCACACGTGTGCATGTGCCCGTGTGTGTCCGTATCTTGCCCAGGATCACAGGTGTCCGTGTGTCCGTGTGTGTCTATAGATTGTTCAGGATCACTGGTGTGCATGTGCCCGTGTGTGTCCGTAAATTGCCCAGGATCACACGTGTGCGTGTGCCCGTGTGTGTCCATAGATTGCCCAGGATCACACATGTGTATGTGTCCGTGTGTGTCCATAGATTGCCCAGGATCACAGGTGTGCGTGTGTCCATGTGTGTCCGTAGATTGCCCAGGATCACAGGTGTGCGTGTGTCCGTGTGTGTCCGTAGATTGCCCAGGATCACAGGTCTGCGTGTGTCTGTGTGTGTCCGTATCTTGCCCAGGATCACAGGTGTGCGTGTCCACGTGTGTCTGTAGATTGCCCAGGATCACAGGTGTGCGTGTGTCTGTGTGTGTCCATAGATTCCTCAGTGTCTTCTGGGACACAGTGAGGAATTCCCCACGGAGTGGGAAGTATTTGTTTTCTTTGTGTGCTTGGACGTGGAATTCCAAGTTGATGGGTATTTGCTTCAACGTCAGACAGGAAATCAATCCTGGACACCCTGATGGTGTAGCTCGTGTCGCTCAGCGGTAAAATACCGTTCCTGTCCTCCACTGATGCTGTGAGCTGCCACTGCGTCCTTCCTGGTGACAGCCGAATGCCTGATGCTGCTGTTTCCCGGAGGGTTTGTCAGGGCTGGCGGCACGTGGCTCTCCCGTGGGCACGTCTCCCCTTGTAGGCAGAGCTTTTATTCTACGTGGAGGTTTTACGCGTGTTCCTGTAAACGTACGCTGTGTTATCAGCTCCGTCTGTGAAGCAAGTGGTGACGCTGGTCTCTGCTGAGCAGCAGCAGGCGCTGAGGGGGCGGGGCTGGGAACCGCTGTCCCCACACAGGCAGCCGGGGTGGGGGATGCTCCGGCCCTGCTCGTCCTGCGGTCGGGCCTCCAGACACTCGGTGACAGTGACAGAGTCACCGTGACAGAGCCCTCGGTGACGCTGTGTCTCAGGGAGAGCCGCTGTGCTCGCCTGGAATTGTCAGCTTTCCGGGTCCTCGGAAAGAGGAACGCGTGTTCTCTGCAGCGGTTTCTTTGTCCACGTGGTGAAGTCGGCAGGGACCCTTGTCATCCAGAGATAATCCTTGCAGTGGGGCCACTGCTGTGCCCAGCCAGTCCGCAGGACATGATTGTCTCCCAATGGCTGAAGCTGTGGTGCTCCATGCTGCAGCCTCGCACACTCTGAGCGCGTGTGGGGCGCATTGGTGGTCTCCGTGGCTTCTCTGTGACGCTGGTCCAAGAACCAAATGACCGTGTGTTTGCTTGTGGCGGGATCTGAGATGCATCCCGCTTCCCGCCGAAGAAGACAGAGCTGCCGTCTCCCTCTTAGTGTCCAGTGGTCACCGTGATGCTGACCCTGACGTCGAGCGGTGCTCATGGGAATTCTGGAAACACACATGGACAATTCAGCGTCTACACGGCCTTCCCCCCACAGAAAATCCAGGCTTGGTTTGCACGTCTTGGGAATGCAGCAGACGTCATGAGAAGGACCTGCAGATTCAGAGGTGGGAAACGCTGTGAATAACTTCAGGAAAATGTGGGTGCCCAGGAGACCGCGTCCTGACCTCGTCTTGTGGAGTAAGCGCGGTTACTGAACGGCGAGTCTAATCTCACCTGTGCTGTCCTTCCACAGCCAAATGACGTTAGCACCAGGTGTGGCTCTCGGATGACGGCCGTGGTGTGCGAGAGGCCAGGAACCCCACGCTCCCCACGTCAGGGCCCCTCTGCTCGGGCTCATCTGGGTAGAGTACATCCCTGGAGCCACTGTCACGCTCTGACCCATCAGCAGGAACCACCTGTGTTCTGAGTGAAACTCTCACCGTTGGGGGCAGGTGGGGCCCTTGTGTCCGGAGGGAAGTCGTCCTCTGGATGCAGGCTGGTGGCCACCGCCCTGCCTGTTGGTGCTGGCCGGAGCGTCTGCAGGCGCCCTTGGCATTGTGGGGGCTCCTGGTGCTGACAGCAGCAGTCAGCTCAGAGCTGGGGGACTCATCTGTCTCAGCAGGGCGGCCGCGCCCCTGTCTTCCTTTGTCTGCACGTTAATTTCCTGGCTATTCTCAGGCCTGAGTTTCATTGCAGTTTATATAAAAGCCAAGACTAAAATTTAGCCATGACAAAGCTACTGTACTGGCAGGTGAAAATGTGGATGTGAATGTTGGAAATTTTTTAAAAACTTTTATTTAATGAATATAAATTTCCAAAGTACAGCTTATGGATTACAATGGCTCCCCCCATAACTTCCCTCCCACCCGCAACCCTCCCTTTTCCCGCTCCCTCTCCCCTTCCATTCACATCAAGATTGATTTTCATTTCTCTTATATACAGAAGATCAGTTTAGTACATATTAAGTAAAGATTTCAACAGTTTGTACCCACATAGCAACACAAAGTGAAAAATACTGTTTGAGTACTAGTTATAGCATTAAATCACAATGTAGAGCACATTAAAGACCGAGATCCTGCATGAGGAGTAAGTGCACAGTGACTCCTGTTGTTGACTTAGAATGTTGGAAATTTAATGCATGTGCCATGATTTTTAAGTAGTGATGATAGCCAGGGTTTGTTTTGTGCCCGTTGGGAGCTGGGCACTGCTGTTTGCATGGCTTATCTCCGTCCCCCTTGTCCCCAGGGTGCAAGGTGGAAATGCAGGTATCAGGCTCTCCGTATGCAAAACAAGGCTGAGCCTGGAGGAGGTGGCCCATGCTGTCCTCGGGCGGCATGAATGTCTGGCTCCATCCCCACATCTCACAGCGCTGAGTGGCCCAGACGGAGCCGGGGTCCCCATGCCCTTGGAAGGATGCCCAGGGATCCCCTGAGGCACCCCAGAAGGGGCTTGGACCACATCACTGTGCCCATGACACAGGAGGCCGGAGACCTGGACCACAGCACTGTGCCCGTGACACGGGAGGTGGGAGACCTGGGCCACAGCACTGTGCTCGCGACACGGGAGGCGAGACCAACACCACCGGAGCTTCTCAGCCAACCTGAGTGACCTCGGGAATCTCCCTTACCTGGGATATGCTGTGGCCAGGGGACTTCCCTCAATTTATGTATGAGGGTACTTTTGGAAATTCACGGAAAAGAGGAATTTGAAGATGTTTCTCTGGGTGCAAAAAAAAAAAAAAAAAAACCCTTTGAAGGCTACGTGCAGTCATTTAATAATACACAATTTCCGTGAACCTTTGGAAGACCCTTCACAGGCATTAATATCAGAAATTTGGTAAGAAAATAAACTAATTGCGGCCGGCGCCGTGGCTCAACAGGCTAATCCTCCGCCTTGCGGCGCCGGCACACCGGGTTCTAGTCCCGGTCGGGGCACCGGATTCTGTCCCGGTTGCCCCTCTTCCAAGGCCAGCTCTCTGCTGTGGCCCAGGAGTGCAGTGGAGGATGGCCCAGGTGCTTGGGCCCTGCACCCCATGGGGAGACCAGGAAAAGCACCT